>JACN01131308.1:0-24529 GCA_000787155.1 Scartelaos histophorus | reverse complement strand
TATTATTAATTTATTTATTTATTATTATACCTCTATGGGGACTTGTAGGCTGCTGGTACTAGCACATATAAAATGTTTTTTATTATCATTGTGCATTGTGGCATTGGATTCCATATTAGTTTATTCAAATCTTAATCAGCATTATAACAGCACATGTGGTACTCTGCATTGAGTGAAAACATAATTAAAATTCCTTTATAAAACAAATATGGACAGATGTGGGTGTTAATCTATGTTATTCTGACTTTTACTTTTATTGGTTATCTACAGTACCAAAACTGACATTGTAAGTCCCATTATCGCCACTAGACGGCGCCATTTCCCTATGACAGTCCATCTGTTTCCTTGGCGCTTCATCCCTTTCCTCTCCCAGTCTCTCTCTCTCTGTGTTTTCCCGATTGGTCCAAACCTGCTCCTGTTTTTCCCATTTTTCCCATTGGTTGTCGATGTGGTCATAGAAGCAGAAATAGGACGAGGATACAAAGAACACTTGCATGTTTGGTTTAGTGTTGAAAATATTTGATGTTACAGACAAGGACAGGGCATTTCAGACTCATTTCAGGATTTTTTGTGAAGTGGATTAAAACACAGTTGTCATGGTAACAGGGATGAAAAAAATGAACCTCTCCCTTTCTAAATGTATTCATGTCAATAAAGTACAGAATGGACCACAAATGTGTGTAATCACGGTAAAGCTTTTTTTTTTTTTTTCTTTTGCATGATTTTACCCTACAACCTACAAATAAATATGATTAACTTAAAAAAAATCATGTTTCACTGAGTTACAGAGCAAAATAATCCACAAATACATTTCAAACACAGTGTGAACAAAAATGAATAGACTAAAATGTTATTATGTCATTGTTTTAATAACAATGACATAATAATAAAATAATGGCATAAATGTTTCTATGGACAATAATCTTAAAAATTAAATAAGATGTCAAATAAAAGTAAAATTGTACATAAATAATAAATTATACAGAATAAATAATGAATGATTAAAATTTGCAGTTACAGCTCATCGCCAGCAGATGTCAGCAGTGCAGGGGGAGCGTCTGATGCCGTAGAGGAAGGGCGTCCCTCGCTCTGATTGGCTGATTCGAGCGCGATGTTTAAAATCACTTCCGGCTTTGTTCCGCTTCGGTCGAAAACAAATCAGGCATGGATGAGAAAGAAAACAGGTACAAACTCTCTCTCTCTGTCCTTTTATTCCGCAAAGATAGACACTTGTAATTTGTTTCCGACTTATATATTTATAACCACAAATAATTTGAGTTTAGTTTAAATCTTTGTCGCCATAGTGAATGCAAATAACCCAGGCTAGCTGCAGACATAGAGGGTTTTAACTACCTAGCTAGTTAAGTTACTATTTTAGCGTGCAATTTATATTTACTTGCTTATTTATCAAGTAAAAATGCACCATAAAGGTTGCTACTGGATTAGGTTAATAGAATAGACTTTTTCTGTGTTTAGTACAGTATAGATAGAGACTGATTCACTGTGTTAACCTGTTATTGTTAATATTGTAATATTGTTATTGTTAATATTTTTACTCGATTAGGGTGACCAGACCTCCCTATTCACCCGAGACAGTCCCAGTTTTGAGCCCTGTGTCCTCTGTCCCTGCAGATTTATCCAACCACAGATTTGTCCCAGTTTTATACAAGAAATGTCCAGGTGTCCCTATTATTGACTAATTTGATCCCTGCCAGCAGTAAAGAGAGGCATAAACTGTCATTTGTTTAGATAAAATACAGAAAAGCTGCTTAAAAATTACCAAATCACTCGGAAAATGTGACTATACTGACTCACAACTTTGTCATGAATGGTCTCTGCATAAGTTTTCTTTATTTACGCACTCGTTTCACAATTTTATTATTACCAACCACCAAAAAAAGGGGATGTCCCAGTTTTTTATCTTGAAATTCTGGTCACCTTATACTAAATCTAACATAAATTACTTTTTATGTCTTATTGCCATGTTTTACAATGTTATAACAATGACATAAAGAACAAATCAGGTGAGACTTTACCCCTGACACCTTTGCTTCACTTTTAGGCAACCTGCATCCCTTCCTCCCATTTCTCAGGTTCAGTCCTTCTCCCTTTGCACATTTTGATGTCTTATTTAATTAAATTTATTTATTATTGCATTTTTGGCTAAATTGAAGTGGCAATGAAATTTTACCTATATTTACTAACTTGCTGGACTCTAAATTTAGTGTAAAGCTTTTCTACTTTTATGAGATTAATGTTCTAGCACCGATCAGCCGGTTTTGTTAGGACGTAGGATGTCTTTACTCGTATTATTCACTGGGCTGAACAGTTTGGGAATAATCGTGTTGGAATTAATGTTTTTATAATTGGATTCTGTTCAAATGTCATATTTTAAATTACAGGGTTAGCAGCTTTTATGCAGACTAAGACAGGAAATGTAGATGTCTGTGAAAGAAAATACAAACAATACACCTCAGCAAAATTGGGACTAAAGTAAACCGTGGTCTAGAGCGAGCCCACATCACGACTAACCTGAGCAGAAACCTGGACTAAACCAGGATTTCTCTTTGAACTGTTAAATGTATAACGATGTACTGTCTGGTTTTGTACAATAGAAAATGACAAGGACATTTAAATAGCTTTATTAGTGGATAAAGGTTATAAAGGTGCATTATAATAAATTAAAATAATAAAATGGTCCTTTTTCTCTCCCTCAGACAGTCGGGTGGGGTGCGGACGCCCTCTAGCCCCGCCCTGGTGCAGAGGAGGAGTAAGAGTAAGAGTTACCGTCAGTCGTACAGGAGCTGTTTAGGAGCAGCGTCTCGTCTGTGCTTCACTCCAGGACTCACAGCCAGACGCCTGAACACGAGCAGGAGGCCGCCCAGACCCCGCAACATCAAAGTCAGTCTGGATTTATAACTACACTATTATACAGCCTGATATTACACACTGTATAAATGGGTATATTTGGCCGAAGCTGTGGTACAAAATATAACAAAAAGAATAACTCTGTGTTGAGATTCGCACATTTAGATAGACTGAAGCTTTATTAATCCTGAAGAAAATTGCAAAGCCGCCAGCTGCTTTCATACACAAAAGTGAACATTAATTTACTGATACAAATATAACTTATTTACGATCATTGACTTGGATGTTTTGCCCAATTCTTCCAATTTTTACTTTTAGGTTTGTATTCTTTGGATTGTTTGTAGTATAAAAAGCTATTTAGACAGAAAACTGGTCAAATCTTCAATCAGAAAACAAACCAATACAGATAATATGGTGAGCAAAGACTTCTAAAAATAGAATATTTACAAGTAGTAGAGTTTATTCTTGACAGACAGTATATTATTAATTAATCATTAGAAATAGTTTAGCCTTTTTTGCCATTTTGTCTTAATAATGCCACTGTCTCTGTGTTAAAGCATCTTATGGCATGTGTTTTAGAGTCTATAATGTTGTTAACAATTACAATATTTACATTTATTTTAAGTCGACTAATTTTGTTTATTCTGATTTATTGTTGCAGTATTGTTCATGTCTATTTTAGTGCCACATCTTTATTTTAATTCCATTATTTCCTTTGCGTCAGGAGCTCCTGGACCCTGCGCTCGTCTCCCTCCTCACAAAGACCGAGTGGCAGCTCTGGTACGTCACTCCTCTGTTCCAGTTCAGACACACCAGGCTGAAGAGTTACTCGCGGCAGCTCGCGGCGTTTATCGCCGCCGAACGACAGCAGGGCGTCGCCGTGGAGACGGAGGGGGGTCACGGGGTCAGGGTGAGCTTCAGTCTGGTGCCGGGTCTGGTGGAGAGTGAGGAGGACACAGAGGCCGTGCTCATACAGGTGAGAGCTGCACACTGTTCTGCTCATTATCACAGAGGAATAAACAAAGCTACTGTCACTGTTATTCAAATCATACAACATTAAATAAACAGACAATTAAAATACAAATGAATTAACTAAAGACCCAGTTGTTTTTAAATGTAGAACACTTCAGTTTGTGGTGTTGTTTTTATATTTATTATGCCTTAATATCAGCATTAACATTAGCACTGACACACAAACATCTACCTACATAAAGCACAAGTGAACTTTTTAACATCATTGACATCCGCCCCCACACAAATATTACATACTCATATACTAAATATTTATTAATTTTGGCAAAAAAAATCCCTGTAGATGTTAAATTATGCAGGAAGTACCAGGAAAACGTCTGGATGTCTGAATTTTTGTAAAACGTGTTGTGTCCTGAAGGTGTGAAGGAAGAGACTAAGGGTTAAGGGTTTTATTAAGAGAAAACTTGTGTTATTTGTCCTTTGTCTAGTTGATAACATCTGTGATAACATCATGTGACCGGTTCTATTTAAAAGTACCTGGCGTCCTTTCATTATTGTACGCCCTGGAGAAGGATCCGCGCGTAGGCCAGACCTGTTTTATACAGACCCTTTCAAAACTTATGTCAGCAGAATGTTCAAAACTCTGGACTGGAGGCAAAATGAAGCTAACGTCACATATGAACTGACGAGTTGATCTAAACGCTGAGGGTTTTTGACGTTATAACAAAAAGCAGCAAGTTTTAATTTTCAAGGTCCAAATTTTATTTACTTTGCTTCTCTGTTGAGAAGGATGGAAAAATACAGTTTTCTAACTAAAATAGTGTTTGGGCTTCACAGAAAGTAGAATTTATGCTGAAATGTGTAATATATCTGTTCATATCTGGGCTATGGGGGCAGTATTGTCTCTTTTATTAATGGGAAACACTTCACATATTCACTTCTGTCCCTCCTTTGTGCATCAGGGTTTGTACCGTCATAGAAAATTAAAATCACATTTTCAAACCCTGGAAAAGTTTTGTAATTCTACTGGTTTTGGAAAAGTTATGGAACATTTGGGTTATCTGTTACCTGTAATATATCTGTAGAAAAACTGTTCTGTGAGGATTTGTCCAGTAAAACCTCAAAATGTTTGCCTTTGTAAAAATACTGTCAAATAAACAAATAATGTAAAACACAATTGTAAATGTTTTTAAACTGGATCTGAATCATTCACATGGATCTGGGAGGTTTGACTTTTACAAATTGTCCTTAATTTTTTAGAATTTGTGATATTCTGTTAATCCCACTTTTCCCATGAAAGTCACATTTTGTTCCACTTCACTTTTGCCTCCAGCTGTTCCATTTCAGAGTTTAGAATGTTTTTGTTGACAGTTTAAAGGACTTTTTAGTGCAGTCGCAGCGCCTCGGATTCTTTTTCATCTTTGTTATTTGCTAATTGCTGTTAATCTCACAGCCCTAATTACAATATGGCACATTTGCTCTTTGCAGGTCGCATCCAGGCCGATGTTCAGCCGCCCGGACGACCCGGAGAAAACCATCTGGAGCGGTTGGTTCTCCTGCGTGAACGGGAGCGCAGAGTACCTCAGCTCTCTGCCCCAGGACTTTGTGTGTCTGCCGCTCTTCTGCTCCAGCGGGCCCGAAACCGTCACCGGCATCGTCAAAAACTGGTTCCGGCGGTTCTTCGACTGCTCGTTCGGATCGTTGGAGCTGAACCACACGACCCTGCAGTGGCTGGCGACGCTCTGGACCAACTGCCACCAGGAGACGGACTTGCAGAACCTCAAGATGCTGTGGACGATCCCCGTGGCGCCGCCCATGCAGGTCACGTACACGGTGAACCCGCAGGACGCCTGGAACCTGTGGAGCAGCGTGAGGAAGGGTCCGGGGAGGGCGGCGGAGGACGAGGCCATAGACTTTGAGGAGGTGGAGGAGTTCGTACGGGAGTTAAAAAATCATTTCTACAGACATTTTAGGCTGGATCTGTCGGCGGGAAACTTAAACCACGTGGGAACGGCGCTGGGGTCGGCCAGAAGCAGCGGGAGAATAAAGGTAAAACCATTTAAGATGGTTTTAAATCCTCTGCTCCATATTTTCACATGTTTCCTGCTGGTTTATACTGAGACTGTGGTTTTATTTCAAGCATTAGTGGCATTTATACACCTGAAAATCGTCTCTACCAGTCAAAAAACACTGATAGAAATTAAAGAAAGTAAAGTAAAGTATCACAATTTGTATCACCAACTTTTTTCTGCTTATTTTTATACTATGGGGGGGGCGTCATTTTCTCTTTTATTAATGGGAAACGCTGCGTATTTTCACTTCTGTCCATTTATCAGGCTTTGTACTGACCTAGAAAAATTAAAATCATAATTATAAACCCTGGAAAAGTTTTGTAAATCTCCGGTTTTTGGAAAAATTATGACATTTTAGGGTTCAAAAAAAGAAATCGTGGGCTCACTGCTGCTTAGCTTTTGAATTAATAAAGAGGTTAGTTGTAAAATGAACAATTATTTGATCAAATAATCGATCGGCTCACAAAAGAGAAACAGAAAAGATGGAAAAGTCATAGAAAAACTTAAGTTAACCTTAAGCTTATACAGAGGAATAGATCAGGGTTCATACGGATGTTAACTGAAGGTTTTCCACGACTTTTCCATGTTTTTTTCATAACCACTGCCCAATTTTCCTTGATCAAATAACTACATTTCTCAGCGAACCTTTTTTGGATTGAAAAAACTAAGCAGCAGTCCCCAGTTTTTCGTTTTTTGAACCCAAAAGTTTTCCAAAACCAGTAGAATTACAAAAACTTTTCAGGGTTTGAGGGTTTTGATTTTTAATTTCCATGACTTTTCCAGCTTTTCCATGTCTGTACAAACCCTTTTTGTACCTTTTATATTCACTGTCCCTCCTCTGAAAACAGGAAGGCTCTAATATACATTTTCTTTTTTCATATTTCTGTGTTTTTCAGATTTCCAACAGCCGATACCTGATCACCACACTGTCCCTGCTCACCGAATGCGCTCTTCTCAAAATGCCCATCTGAACATAAACACATATTTTAAAATTCCTTGGTCCTTTTTTTATATTTTAAAGCTTAAATCATCCCTGTAACCGCAGTTTAACATTCTTATTTAAACATTATGACAGCGTGTAGTTTCTTTGGGTCTTTCTTGTAAATACTAATGTTGCCTTTATCTGTTTTATAGTTGTAAATAAAATCTTTTCGTACGTATCATTTGTTAACGCGCCGTTTTGTCTTATAATTTCTTTATTTTTATGTATTTTTTGGCATTTACAAACATAATAGGCCTAGAGGTTTGACCATAGACGAGTTCGGCGTGTTTGGACATAAAAATAAGGACATCGGCTGCTAACGTTCTGTTCTTATCCAGAGCGTTTTTTTCTTTTTTTTGGGCAGATTTCACCGCCCGATCGTGCAAAACGAAGACTCGTACACAGCGTTATTACAGAGTTAACCCTGACACAGGACGAAACGAAATTAAAATACTTAAATATACTAAAAATAACACTAAAAGGAGTTCATATTTCACCAAGTATCGCAAGATGAAGCCTCCGTAAATAAGTGATTAAACCGATCGTGCCTGACGTTGCTTTAAACTCACGTTACACCGACACTATTTTACAGATTTATGACATATTGTCGAGAAAAGAAAAGACTTGACATTGTGTAAAAACTATAAAAAGTTGTAATAAAATAGAATTATCTGCCATAAACTGTCCAAAGTCTATGGTTAAGGGAAGTTATTTTCTGCTACGTCTGATTTCAACCCCTCAAACTCAAACATTTTAAAAGATACAAAACTCAAATTTCACCTGGATAATATTACAGATATAGACTTAAATTGTTCCGATTTTGAATAAAATCTATGAAAGTTAAGTTTGTTTTTTTTATCGTGGAATCCGAGTTTCCCATCGGCGTATTCTGTGGCCAAATGACTGATTATTCTGTTTAGTCTGTTTGGAGGTGGAGCAGGTTATTTCTGTTACAGCAGGAGATTCGCTGGAGACACTGAGCTCGTCGAGGGCTTAATTTGAAGCTGAATAATTGGGGAAGTTTTCTTTTTACATATGAGACTATAATTCAACGCCAATGTGTCACAATCAGTTGGTTTGTGAAGAGGATTTATGCTTAAGAATGCAATTTTTAGATATTTATTTCTATCCATGGTCTAATAACTGCAAAAAAAAATAGATAAACCCCTATAAGATGATATTGTTTTATTCCTCGTCGTGTCAGGATTCTTCGTTCCAAATTTCAGGACGATGTGACGCTGTATGTGACAACAGCAGCACTTTTATCAGATCATTTCACATAAGAGAGGGTTTTGGGTCCTGACACCAAAAGGACCCAAACTCGTAATGTCCCGAGATTTGCCCGAATGAAAAAAAAGAAAAAAAAAGATCATATTTGGCTCTCGACTCCAAATATGTTCAAATCAAATCCAAATTTTACTGAAAAAAAGTCTAATCCTGATTTATTCTTCATTACAAAACCCCAGAATCCATTTTTTCCTCTGTATTTCTGAGCTATAAAACCTCCTGTAACGGAATAAACGTAAATGTGTGAGGAACATTTGAGGCAGAGCAACAACATAACCATAGAAATCAGGGAAAAGTGCTCAGTTTTCATAAGAATAAACCATTTTTATTTTTAAATGAGACACAACAGCCAAACCACACAGCTTCAAATGAGAAAACCGTGAACAAAAGACACGTTTTCGTACAACAAGGCAAAAGTTGAACGTAATACAAAGCAAAATAAGCCTTAAATTAAACATTAAACATCAGAAATTCACTGTTTTAAGATCTATTTGTTTAACATTAAGATGAGAACAGGTCATATACATTTTTTTAACCTGTTTTATGGTTCATATCTCTGTATTTCCTGGGTCTATCCACACGAAACAAAAACTGGGACAAAGTTCAACGTCTTCTCTGCCCGAATAAACAAACAATAGTGGAATTATTTCTACGACCGCTTCACAAAGTGGCGCCGTTATTCAACCCCAAAGACGCGACTGAAACAAATAATGAGAAAGTTCAACGTTTGTGGGTCAGACGTTTGGAGATTTCTTTCCAAAACGGCGAATCTCCCGTCGAATCCTATATATATTCCCCTGAAATTTGAACAATATCTGATCTTAAAATATGAATTTCTCGCACAGTAACAAGGATTATTTGGACGTTAGCGACGGTTTAGTAACGTAGCGGATCGTAGGTTTGGCAGCTTGAGCTACAGCATTGGTTTTAATACAGCAACTTGTCGTTAGTCGTGGAAAAACAAGAATAATAATACGATTTAAAGGGGACGTATTAGGCTAAAGTGACCCATTTTGAGGGTTTAAAGGTGCAATGCGTAACTTTTCTGGTTGAGGGTCGTTAAGGATTCATGCTCGTCTTTGTGGAGATGTAATTGCCCTGCCTGGAAAGCCCCACAGTGCGGCATTAAACACGTCTTTCTTAAATTTTGTTCATCGCGTGTGGTTTTACTGCCAATTTAGGACGTTTAACCTAAATTACATAGATTTTTTGGTGTTTTTTCACGTGAAAGTGAAACTGCTGCACTATTTTCAAAGCTACTCTGCGTCTCTTTATGTCCGCGTTACCCGAAATGTTCCACAGTGCAGCATTAAACTAAAATCGCCACGGAGACGATCACGTGAAGGCGAATCGCAGTAAGAAGTTTCTGTTTTCTCTGAGCAATAAAACTAATTTAGCGCAATGTCACGCTGTGGGACATTCCGGGCGACGCAGTAGTGACGTTTCCATGGAGACGAGCAGCCGGGCAAACCGAAAAGTTACGCGGCGCGCCTTTAAGATACCAAAACGTGTCCGGAAATATTTTTAAAAGTAACATGAAGGAGAATACGTCCCCGAAACAAATAAAAGAACATTTAAGACAATAGCAGTGATATGTGTTGTATAGAGCTTCATTTGTGGGCCGCTTTTTCCATTGCAATATAATAAAATACCAGTTTGTGTAGTTAAAGGGATAGCTAGTATTTGGGAGTAGTAGTAGTAGTAGTAGTAGTAGAAGTAACTTTACACAATTTCTAGTGGAAAAACTGCTACTAAACTAAGAATAAAGACGTAGATTTGCAACTAAGTGTCTACGACTGTGGACTAAAGCTGAACTGACCGGGATTTAGACCTGGTTTAGTTCTTGGTTTGGTTCTGGGTCAGTCTTAAGTCTTTGTTTCTTGTTTTAGACCTGGTTTGATTCTGGTTTAGTCCTGATTTTGTCCTTATTTCTTCAATGTGAGCCCTGGTTTAGTCCTGAATCTGATTTTATTTGGTCTTTTTCTATATTGTGACCTGAGTTTAGGTTTAGACTCTCTTGAGACCTGGTTCAGTCCTGGTTTTGTCCCGGTTTAGTCCAGGTTTCTTCTATAGAACCCAAACACGTACTTAAATTAGCATAAGATTAACATACATACATTTAGACCCACTCAAGACCTGGTTTAGTCCCAGTTAAGTCCTCAGTTAGTCCTGGTTTGGTCCCACTTTCTTCCTGGTTTGATCCCGATTAAGTCCTGGTTTATGCTATATGACCAAAACAAATACTTTTCAAAGTTTAGACCTGCTGAAGACCTGGTTTAGTTCTGGTTTAGTCCTCAATTTGTCCTGGTTTGGTCCTGGTTTCTTCAATAAAACCCAAACAAATATTTAATATTTTTCAAAGTTTAGACCTGCTAAAGACCTGGTTTAGTTCTGGTTTAGTCTCTGATCAGATCTAGACAAGTCCTAGTTTCTCTTATTAAACACTCAATTGCACTTCAGTGAGTTTAGACCTGGTTTAGATCTGGGTTAGTCCTAGTTTCTTATCGACATTTAGACCAGTTTAAAACCTGGGTCAGTCCTTTTCTACTCCAAACTAACTATCCCTTTAAATCTTTATCATTTCTTATTTAAACTTAAACCTCTAACTGTTCTATCTTTGCAAAGGCGCCCACAGTTTTCCAAAACACAAACTCCAACTCCAAGAAATTCACATCTTTTCTTACATTCTTCAAACATTCACTCCCCAAAATTACACTTTTTTTTTTGGCAAATCGAACAGAACAAGTAGGAAAGCTTTGTGATCGTCAGGTCGTCACTACACGCCAAGCAAAAAAACTCAAAAAACAGTAGTTATTTTTGTTTTCAAGTACACGATGGAGTGATTTAAACCAGTGTTTCTCAACCAGGAGTGCGCGTACCCTAAAACATAGAGGATCAACAGCTAAAACGTAACATATTTAGATCACCGTGCTTTGTTTTATTGTTCTGAAAATGCCACATTCGCCAAAAATAACATATTAACGCGTGAAATGAGTTTCACTTCAGTCTGCCTCCCTTTACTGCACACCGCGTCAGGTTTGTGAAGTCGTAGGGCGCAGTTTTGTCTCACGTTTTTGTATATTTATGGAGAATTGTCGTGTAGAATTGTGGGCGGAGCCTCGTACAGACTCGTACTTCTAACCGTAAAGAGGGTTTGAGAGAGATTGTTCAATATTCAGACTTGTACGGATGGTAGAAACATGATATTTCACGTAATACCAGACTTTAAAAACATATATTTGTGATTTTTTTTTTTTTAATTTATGAACTTGTTTTAAATATTGTGTTAAAACCTTATTTATTTTGTACCGGGGAGTAATTGTTACGTGAGAAAACAGGTTGTGAGACACTGGTTTAAGCAATGAGAGGTAAAGTATACAGGATAAAGTGACTCATGTAGTGATTTCACAGTAAAAAGGGAAAAGGAGGAAAAGGGGAAAAGGAGGAAAAGCTGTTTTTTTAGGACGCGATGCCCAAGAAAAATCCACCAACAAAACCACTGGACAAGACGATGTTTCTTTTGATGAAGTCCGTCGCCTGTGGAAAAGACAGAAAACTGTATTAGAGAATTTATAGGGAAATTTCGGTCAAACTAAGAAGAATTGTCGAGACTGGACAAGTTCAGATGACGTCGTTAATAAAAAACATCCTATATTAAATAAATACAGTGCAATAATATAGGCTGTTTTGTATTTAAAACTAACAATTCCAAACTATACTATAACCTAATTCAAAGTAAAAAGTAAGAAAATTAAACAAAATTTGCGAATAAAACTATTTTAAAAATCTACTTAAAGAACCAGAATCAAATAATAAAAGTAAAAATGGCATTTGTAATCAATTTGAACAAACTAATTATTATCCACAAATTCAAATATTGGTGTTTTTCACTATTAGAATGTGATAATTGCTTTGTATTTTGCAGCGAAATCCACAAATGTTGAACCTGATCATGTCTATGAGTGACTAGACCCAAAAACTCACCGTATTACAACACAAATCTGCATTTTAACGATATTTATTTTATCTGGCTCCATCTGTATTAAAGATAAATAATGTAAAATGTTAGGTTTTCTATTTCTATTTCTATTTATGGCAATAAGGTTGAAAAAACAGAAGCTAAACATATAGTTAAGTCTCTGCTTTAAGTGACTTTGACAGACCCATAGTAGAAAGTGTGCGCTACCTTTACCTCCTCTATGAATGTGCTGATTTCGGGCGCCGCTTTGTTCGCTCGTTTTTTAAGGTGCTTCTTGGCTTTGTTCACGTCCTTCTCCACCTTTTTCCAGTCGATCTGCACGTACCCGGTGTGATTGGCGATCTGGAATTACAGCGTCCTCCTTAGCTTATCTCTCCTGCGCTTTTATTGTTCTAATGTTTTCTATCAATTTATGGTGCGTCGGTAAGAGATAAAGCGTCTTGACCCACTGACATGTTGAAATCTAGATAAAAACTGGTTTTATGGTGCACAGAAGTGGGGCAAAATGACAGATGGTAAAGTAAGGTAAACCACAAAAAAACACACGTACTAAAACCAGAACTGAAACCAGACACTAATTTAAATAAAAGTACAGAAAAACATGACATGATTTACACAAAATTTTGCCTTTTTTTTTTTTTAGAATAGATCTTGTCTATAGCAGAGATTACAAAATTTGTTTTATTTCATTGTTTTGCATATTTTTCATTGCATATATTTAATGTACAGCGTTTTGAGTGTTGTAAAGAGCCCCATAAATAAAGTTTAATTAATTGATTGATTGATTAAATGAATTTCAGTTGACCCCAGTGCAGCTGAAGCTTTAGTAGTTTATCTTTCCTATGTAAAAATACTAATTAAGAATGGTATGCAACAAAAAGCACGATTTTAAATTTAATGTGGAGCAGTTTTTGAGTGATTTAAGAAAGACGGATTAACTAAATAACGTTCGAAATAAAGTGACTTCACATAAAAGCTCATCCATAAAACTATTTAGATTTTTTCTTTCTTTCTTCTTATTATTAAGCGCTCACCTGTAACAGTAGAAATCCTCCGCCAACAGCAGTAGCAGCGATCTTCCCCACTCTCTGGAACAGGTACCCAGCACACCTGTACAGCCAGAAACAGTACATTTAGTTATACGTTACTTTATTCAATATTATAAGCGTCTAGTTTAATTTCCAATATCACTGCAATAACTCTCTTTTGTGGAAATGTCCCTTTTATTTCCCTGTTCATTTATTTTATATGTTCGACCTTTATTATATCTCCTGGTCTTAAATATGAATTACTTCTGAATTATTATTTAGCCCTTCGCTCTAGCTTTGAATGACCCAATTAACAAATCACAAAGGCTGTCATTTTTTAAGTATCATTATTTTCCTAAACGAACAACATAATCTCCTGTTTTATTCTGCATAAAAACTGCTAACCCTGTAGTTTAGATCTGTACTAACATGGAAAAATGTAAACTTTGAGCAAAATATTATTATTTAGAATGCAAAAGAAAGCTAAATTTAAAAGATGGGGGAAGGATTAAGTAGGTTTTTCCTCTTCCTGCTCCTTTTTGACCTTTTTGCACTGATGTCAATATGGACAATACTATATCCCGAAAATGATTTAGTTGCCCAAAAAAAAACAGAAAAAAAAAACATAAAAATTGTTAAAGCATAAATCACTCTTTGCAAATCTAATCAGAATGCTAACGATATTTTTCCCCAATTGTTCAGCACGTATAGCCTAGATAAATAGATAAATTATATATCTGTACCATCCAGTGACCCCTCCCATCATGAGCTGCGTCGCCACTGAGTATTTCTCAGCGATGGGCCCTGAGCTGCTCCCGAAAACACGACTCCACCACTGATGCCTGCGCGCGTACTCCGTCAGGTCCACCACCTCGTACACCTCATCCTCACTCTCCGCCTCCTCTGAACGCACAAGAGGAGCAATCAATGATCAGTCAATAATACAATTAATCTGTGATATGTCCTTTTTTTGAACTAGGGCAGCTATTCAGTCGGTTTGGGTTTTTTTTGTTTTTTTTTTTGCTTCTCGTTCAAATACTATCCCTTAGAGCCACTGTGTAACTTTTCTGGAGGTGGGTCAGTCAAATGTTTTTCTCCATTGGGATGTTATAGCTTCATTTTTCATCTTCATGGAGACCAAACCAGACCAAGTTACAGGTCAGATCTGTGGAGAAGCTTATTTTTGAGCTATAAAACCACCTCTAATTTAATAAAGATAAGATAGACCTGTTTAATGTCATACTGTGAGACATTCCAGACAGAGCAGTGAAGGTATACATAGAAACAAACAGGTGACGGACCAAAAAGTTACATAATGCACCTTTAAGAATAGTAATTTGCTGCCTTTTTATTTATATTTGATGGCATACACTTAATTATTACATATAAATTAGATAAATTCTTGTAATCTGCGAATTTAACCTGCATTTAATTGTGCCTCCCATACAAGAAATACAACTGAAATGTCATTTATTGCATGTAATTAAGTTCAAGCCCGTATATAAGAATGTTTTGGAGTATTTTACAATTATCCAACGATAACTATTTACTTGTTAATGATTATACATGTATGATTACCTTGATTCGTAGGATTTTCTAGATCATAATCAAGATCTGAAGATTAGAAAAAACAAAACAAAGCCTCAAACATCCAAATATTTACTACATAATTGTATATTATACGTTACGTTACGTATTATACGTTACAATTACATTATTATGAACTATTTTAACGTGCATAAGTATTTTTTTCATTATGGCCCAGTCCCTGATCAGCTGTTTTATCGATCCTAGTATCTTAAATGATTTGCCTGCTCTGTTTACGCCCTGATTTCTTGAGCTAACATGAACTAGCGTCAAATGGCTACCGAACATAAACAATGACAAAAACTGGCAATTCTTCACGTTTAAAAAAGCATTTGAATTGTATCACATTTTACACATATATTTTCGATGTAAATATGTGCAAATGCAGCGCTATAAAGCAGAAATTGGCGTGTTTTTGTGCGAAACAGACCCACTAACCTTCTCTGTGATCGACCGTCGCCATTTTGGAGAGGCGCGTTACGTCACCAGGATGTTGACAATGACAGGCCACGCCCCTCACGCCACGTCACAACAACGATTTTTATGTGGGATTTTATTTTCGACAAATTAACAACTTTATCATTAGAAACCTACACATTTATTTTTATATTTTCGTGGTTTTAAATAGAAATATATATTTAAGATGAATTTGAACAAAAAGAACAATATTTTGAGGCGCTTTATCCCGTTTTTATTCGTATTAAGCATTATTATCGGTGCCACTAGGCTGAAATTGATACAGAAATTTCTAAATTAAATCTAAATAAATAAATAGAACTAAATATGTACATTAATTTGATGTTTTTATTTTATATAATTTGTAATTGCATTATTCATTTGTAGTATTTATTTAAGCTTCAACTAGGCCTGTATATTACTATTTTTAAATTTTACTTATTATTTTCTTTGTTATTATGACTAAATAATATTTTTTGATTTTTTAGTGGCTTATATAAAAAATAAATATTGAGGAGGGAATGAGACTATGCATGCAGATCACACACAATGCAAATTCTGTAATTTTGTGCTTTATCCTGAATGAATTACTTTGTTATAAACGAGTAAGTAAGTACTTATTGCCGTAAATAACAGATTTTATTTGGAACAACACAAAAATATCGAGTTGGTGTTTATTAAAATTAACATGTACCAGCGAAATGTTGCGAATAACAGTTTTAAAACATTCTAGGTCTTGAAATAAGCTTTTGTGGACGAAATGTTAAAAATTAGAATAAAAGAACGGTGGTCACGTGGTGCAATCTGAACGCTGTGATTGGCCGAGGCGGGAGGAGAGGGCGGGTGCAGCTCAGCGCGTGGGTTCGCTCGGGTGACACAATTATAACAACTTTATCTGCGCTCCGAAACGCATTTTACTCACAAATCCCCATACATTGGATATTATTCTTGTTTCTTTGCATTCAACCCGGATTGGCATCACTTCCTCGGGCCTAAAATGTGACGCTTGTGGATGTTACCCGGACACCGCTGCTACACTGACTGCCCCTAACAGATTTACTATTCCGAATCGCATCTTTTTTCATCTTGTGGGAAAACTTTTGCTCGTTTTTGTTGTCGGTTTTCGCTCCTACGCTTGCGGTTTGGTGGATAGGTGGACTGGTGCGAGTTCGCGGGCAGATTTTCCATGCAATCGTGCGCTGGTGGGGTGTCTGTGGCCGCCGCTGCGAGCTGCACTGCCGTAGCCGCTGCCCGAAGCCTCAGTTCGGGCACGGCCGCTGCTGCTGCTCCGTGTGGCGCTGGTGGTGGTGGTAGTGATGAGGAAAACAAAATGGCGGCGGGAAAAGCGAGTGAAGCCGAAGAGGACTTTCCGACTCTGACAGCCCAGGAGCGGGACACTTTAGCCGGGATTGACAGGTCTGGATGGCTACTCCGTGCACTTATAAACACGCACGACGTTAAAAGAAAGCTTAATTTATCTTTTGCATGTGTTAAAAGCTGTCCTGCGTGTGCAAGCGGTGCTCAATGTTGTCGCTTTTTTTGCAGTTCACTATTTGGATTTCAGAAGCTTCATGAAGATGGCGCCAGAAATAAGGCCCTACTAATAAAGGTATCGTTTTCAACTCATAATTTTACCCTTTAAAAACAAAACACACACATTGCCAGTAGTTTAACGCGGTTGGTAATGCAAAAAGGTGCAGATTTGCTGTCAAAACAAACGGCTAACCCCGGCCCATGCATTCAAAGTAAGGGCCCTTTTTGAGCAACCAAAGCTAGGTGGCTAGTTAGCTTCTTCCCATCTTTGCACCTGCGGGTAGGCAAAAAACTAGCTACGGTTTTATCCATTTCGAAACGTTTAAAAGCACCTTATAAACGTCACAAACTTGCTATTACACCCTAAACAACGTTGCATTGCGTTGTTTTGCACCAACGACATCACGTAACCCACTCTTGCACCGTAGCTTTCAGCATTATAGATTTGTGCTATCGTTTTGTGTGTCGTATTGTGCACAAATGAATGCAAAAATTGGTTAAATAGACGTGTGATTTACTACTGCAAACGCAATATTAAACTAAATAATTAACTCAACTCCCATAACGTGCAAAAGAGTAATCCATGGAACAATAACAAATACACGAACAATGAGAAATACATGGAAATTTGAGTAACTTTGTCCAACATTACTGGCATTCTTCTTGTTCTTAGTAACCTCATAATTAACCCTTTTTGACATGCATTTTGTAGACGACCGTTAAAAACCTGCTCGACTCTCACATAAAGGCAGTTACATCATCTTTTTGTTATGCTACAACTATTCCAAGAAACTAAATTCCTAAATGACAATAGTTCTTTGTCAAATGCATATGAATTTTTGTCATTTTTGTGAGATATTCTTCAATATAATAATGCAAATAACATCATGAACCTATATAGAAACTATTAACACCTAAGTAACAGCCCCATGATATACACACATGCATATTTATGTATAGTTAAATAACATATGGCACTTAAGTGTAATTTGAATAATTAATTGCTTGACACAAGATGGAAATATGTAGAGAGAATAGGCCATTTTAATTGATAACTGTATTTTGAATAAGAAGTCTTGCTAATATTTTACAAAATGTTAATTACTAAATATTCAAATATTCATAAATGCAACTTCTATTATAATTTGGTACCAATAATTTAAAAGCTTTTATGTCCAATTTGAATAAGGTTTTACAATTTAACTATGTAGATATGCATAGTTAAATTGCATATCTACATAGTTAAATGTAGATATGCAATTTATCTACATTTAACTATGAATTCAATGCTTAAATTATTATGCCTAAAATGTGATTAATGGAAAAATTGAATATGATAATTTTGGGTCTAAAATAGTATCTTACATTTTTTAAACATTCTCTTTAGTATGTGAGGCTGCCTTGGCTTACCTTATCGTAATACTATGATCTTGATTTTATCCTAAAATACTAGCTTTCTAATGATGTAGTAACAATTTGGGCAATTTTAAAACAAGTTCACATTACATGATTAATGTTTTCTTGGTGTAAGGCGTTTAACATTATTCGGCATTAAAGATTACATTTTATTTGATTCATAAGTATAATTTTTAATCTAATTTTCTGTACATTTTTGCGATTTTGAGCTTTTGTGACTTTACGTTTTAATGTGATTCAGTTCAGAGTTTACATTTTAAGCACGTCCTGAAGAATTAACCAAATGACTGAAATCAGAAGTGACAAAATAATACAAGAATCACATTTCAGAGCTGCTTCTACAGATCTAAACGACAGGGTTAGCGGTTTTTATGCAGAGTAAGGCAGGAGATTTTGTTGTTCGGGGAGGAAATTACGCTTTGTGATTTGCTAATTGCGTCCACTCAGACTGCAATTTCGATTTGATTGTGATTAACCTCGCAGCTCAGCCGTAGTGATAATAATGTGTATATGGCAAATTCTGCTTTCTGACACATAGGTGGTGGCATTGTCTTTTATTTACAAGATTCCCAGCTTCAATTGGCCCTTTTTTCCATAAACTTGTAATCAAACCCCCCTCTCAATCTGTGTAGGCCTGTATTTAACTATTTGGAGAGGTAGTAGTGGTAAAGCTGATATTTAGGAAGCATGTTTTGTGTTGTGACTGTGAGAACGTATGGTTGAATGTTCTAGCTCAGCCTTGACATGACGCTAGGTGGTGTGGGAAACCTGGGATAAGAGCTAGCTTGCATTGGCGTAGCATCCGTGCAGAAAGCATGAAGCTAACTGAGACTGGAGGCACCGTTACAGAATAGTTTTTTGTTAAATGTTTGTAGAAAACTGCATTATTTATGTGGCTCAGGAATTAGAATAGAAGTTGTTTCAAGATCTTAATATTTCATTATTTAATTGTATTTATTTGTTTGGGAGTCTGTCACCTGCTTGTTTCTATTGATAATACGTCACTGCTCTGCTTGGAATGTTCCACAGTGTGACTTTAAACAGCTCTACTTGACATTTATTCAATCACAGGTGGTTTTATGGCTCAAAAATACCTAGAGATCCGTAACGATAGAAAGGTTTAAAATGCTGTATTGTGAAACATTCGAGGCAAAGCAGTAACATTTCTCCACGGAGAAAAGCGCTTGACCGACCCTCCACTAGAAAAGTTACACAATGCAGCTTTAATTATTCATTTGTTGCGGCTCTATCACTAAGATAAATAATAAATAAATAAATAAATAATGTTATTTGCAATAGAATAACTAACTAACTTTTTTTTTTTTGCAAATATTCAAATGCTCAATGCACAAAATTGACTCGTGTGAGCTTTAAAGGTGCGAAGTGTAACTTTACTTGTTTCCATGGAGATGCTGTTGCTTTACATCCAATATTCCAAAGCAGAAACGGGCTGGAGACATGGCAAGGCCAATGTACAGGCGAGATCTGTAAATAATAAGAATACATGTTTTAGTGAGGGTTTTTTGAGCAATAAAAACACCCATCATTTAATGTATGCGTCTTATATAAGTTTTACTGGAACATTATAGGTAAAGTAGTAGCATCTCTAACCTGAAAAGTTGCAGTGCACCTCCAGAAACAGACCTGGAGTTGTTCTTTTGTCTCATTTGCACAAACTCTGAACTGTAGAGAAAATAATGAAGGTTTACTCGAACGTGTGAATGAAACAAAACACAACTCCAGGTCTGTTTTTGAGGAGGAAACAACATTAAAACAACATTATAGATCAGAAAACAGCGTAATGTGGGACTTTTAACACACAGAGTTAGGTTTAGGGTTGCATGGTTTTGAGATTAAATGAAAGCTGCTCTACGTAACTTTTCTACTTGGATGTCTGCCACTTGCTTGTCCCCATGGAGATGTTATTGCTTTGTCTGGAATATCTCACATTATGACATTACTTTTCTTTCTGTCTTGCATTTATCCAGTTACAGAGTTGTTTCTGTGCTTGAAAAAACCATGTATTCTTATTGTGAGTGGGCCTGCCTCCCCACAGGTCTGACCTAGATTGGATTAATGCTATACTCTGGAACAATTCAGGGGAAGCAATAACATCTTCATGGAGACAAGCAGGTGGAAGACCTTCCTCTGGAAATGTTACTTAGTGCACCTTTAACTCAGCAATTTCTTATCTCAAATCGTCCTGTTTTTGTACAGTGGGAAAAGCTTTTATTTGAATGAGACACAATTTATTTAGCGCTAAACCCGACTCAAATTCACTGGGATTTTTAGTCTGTAAAGCAGCAGCGGGCAATTATTTTTTCCATGGAGCTACATGAGAAAATATTGGGGAGAGTTGGGCCAAAATGCTTAACTCAATTCTGCATAATATTGTGTTTCTTTATATAAAGCAGTAACTATTATTGTTTTGACGCGCTGGTAAGACTGGTAAAAGTTTATGTTATGACTAAGCAATGAAAAAGTGATGTTGCCTTAAAAAAACACCTCTAAAATAAAAGCAGTGCAGCTTTAGTCCATGCATGAGGTCAAATTATAAAATATGTTTGGGAAAGGTTTGGGAAAATCTCATCTTATTGCGGTTTGATTGCCTGTAGTCCTTCTTTATTGATAGTTTGCAGTGATGCCGTGCCGGGGGTGTTCTGCATGTATCTCAGCAGTTACCATGGTGACACAATGCACATATTAGCAATAATAAAAAAAAACAAAAAACAGAAAATGGATTTAAAGAGCGGCACATTTTCAGGAGCTTGTGTTGTGTGAGTGTTTATGGTGCCGTTTGGGAATATGATCGTCAGCAAAAAGGAGAGAGTGACTAACTGAAAAACTGTTCAAGCCCCAACTAAGTCAGCTCTTTCTGCTCAGACTGTGTTAAAATAAAGTTCAGATTAAAGTCTAACAAAGCCTGAGACACAGCAGAGCCTACAGTTAGCATCACGCTTCCAGGAAACGTTGATGACATCAGTTGTGTGATTCACTGCCGTCTTTATCTTTATTGCCTGAAGGGAGGAACTGTCTCCTGAGTTCACACGTCGCTGTGATTGGTTAAATCCGCCTCTGAAGTCATAATTTCAGGTGAAATTCAGGTGCACTTTCTATTTTGCATAACAGACTTTGCAGCTTTTAATATTTTGTTTCCTTCTCAATTGCCACATTTATTAAGAGCTTTAGTTCAGAATAAAAATTAATTCAGCTTGAAAAACAACACTTAAAAACACTTAATTCTTAATGAAAATGATTATTCGGTATTAAACTTAATTCCGAAGTAAGTAGGTGGTTTATTTTCCGATTTTGAAGCCAAATGAATTTATTCCTGCTCTTTGGATTTGCGGGGAGCGGGATGCAGGAGTGGGCCGAGGTAGACACTCAGTTTGTCTTCTTCCTCCTCCTCCTCCTCGACTCACAGACGTAAAGCGTGAGGATAGAATTCGCTGAAGTGTGGGTTTTCTTCCGGTCGATGTGAATACGTTGGTGCGCCCCCTGCTGACCAATCAGAACGCTTCCCCACCCCCAGGTATTGAGCGGAATTAAATAAAGACGATTTAACGTGTTTTCCATGTAAACCTCAATGCAGAATTATTATGTCCGTGCGAACTATTTAATTCAGAACAATTTCGGAATTAAAAAAACGCATAAACATGGCCATTGGCACTGAAGTTGTAGTGGAGTGATTCATGTTTGTGCAATATTTAATCACTTTTATTTTCAACCCGCGCTGATCTGCAGCTCGTACACACCCGCCGCTCTGTACTTCCTTCCTTCTCCAGTTGTACTTTTTTTTAATTAGTGATGCACATAGGATTCAGCAGCGTCGCGTAGTTATTTTGGTCCAAATGTGAAAAAAATCTCTGTTCTGGTGTGAAGTGCAGCTGTTGATAGGAGCTTTTTTGTCGTGAAAACTTCGCACTGGTTTCATTTAAGTTGTTTTTGATCAATATTATGGTTTAAAATGTCCAGATTATAACAAAACGGTGTCATGGATAGATGCCAGACACATGCACGATACGTCTCCTTTAAAGTAATATTCGTTTCGCCCCAGTGTGACGTATCGTAAAGCAGCTCTTGGGTTAAAATCAGTTCGGTTCTGTTAACGGGATAATTGTTCGTCTGCCCCCCGAGTGATATGAAACGTTCCATGTGTCACTGAATACGCACAAAATATTTAGGCTGAATCCGCGTACAAGTAAAGCTATTGTGTTTAAAACAATAGCCGGGGTCAGGGCTATTGCTAAATCATGCATATCAATTAGCAACATTATTTTCATTGGGAATTTTATTAAAAACCTGGAGCGGGACATTTTCATTTTGGCAAGAATCGGGCCATATTATGATTTTCAATTTAAAGATTCACTGAGGGCAAAAGCAAATAGTTTTTTTTAACGTTTATGTCTCCCTGGGATATTTATGTTTGTACGATTGGTTCGGCGTCGTCTTAAAGGTGCAATGCGTAACTTTCCTGCTTGTTTCCATGGCGATGTCTTGCCCGGACCTTGGAATGACTGAATCACCTCATCGCGATTAAGAATATATCTCGGATAAGATTTGGATTTTATTTATCGGCTGATTCATTTATTTGTTTGCGTTATTATCTGCAGCTGATTTTCGGGTGTGAGACCAGCTGTAGGCACTGCTCTGTCTGAAGCTCCTCAACTCAGATCAGACTTTAATCTGAGCTTTGTTTTTTTGACACAGTCTGACCAGAAATGACTTACCTGGAACTACCGATGTTGAACTGATTTGATCACAGACTCCATTGGGTCCATTTGGTATTTTTTTTTCTGACTATTTTTGGCAGTGTTTTGTAACGAGTGCATCGCGTCACCATGGTAACTAGAGGTGTGCAAAAATACAGAAATATCTATATATTGTGGAGTTAATTTGATGGTACAGTGTCGATATCATGGGCTGCTGAATCGATATATCGCAAAAAGTAGTTGTTTTTTGTTTGTTTTTTTGGGTATAATTTACCAAATCATTTTGCAATAGAGCAGAAATTGTGTTTGGAGAAAAGAAGCTTGTTTTTGCACATTTGACATTCACTGTTTTGAGTCAAATGTTTTTTTCATATTAAATTTGTACAGACTTTTAATATCACAGCCTTGATTTAGCCTTAGTTTTTACTGAACCATGTCGAATCGTGCAAATTCGAGACAAATTCTCAGTGATCCCCGGTAGAGATGGGGCGAGATCTCATGTCACGAGATCTCGCGAGACAAAATTGCCACGAGATTGTGCACACATGAGGAAAATTATCTCATGAGAGGTTTTTTTTTTCATGCTTTTATGTTTGGATTGGATAAAAAATGGAGTTAAGCACTGGTGAGTTACATTTTTTGGAGAAGCTGTCCCAAAAACGGAAAATATTCAATAAATTAAATCAAAAATAGCAAGGCCGAAATTGGGAACTGGATTGCGCAATTTATTTATTTTAAAGAATGTCAAAGTCTTGTCTTGTTCTGGTAGATCCAATTTCATGTCTCATTTCGTTTTGTGGGAATTGTGCCTGAACATTCTGCCATACACATACATGTAGAGCACCCCCAGCGCGATACCTCTGCAAAGTGTCAATCAGAAAACACGAGTTACGTGTGGTTGGCGTCAGTAGCCAGAACCCTGTACCCGGAACTCGGAGGCTTTTTGGCTGGAGGTGGCTTCACCAAACTGACCCGTGCCAAACAAAACATGGGGCGTGTTCAGACTCTGCTCTCGTCCCTCATCGACTTCAAACTGACGCAAAAATCAACTGCAGATAAGTCTGTGTTCAACCAACGGCTCGTGACTTTTTTAACGATTTCTCCAATGTTCACGCTGTATGAACGGCCATTTCGGTTTATTTAAAAGTTCCGTAGGGCAATATTGGTTTAAATATCGGGTATTAACCGCTAACACGTACCATTTAGATCACCATGTTACCTTTTATTGCTTTGAAAATGCTTTATTCACTAACTGTACATACTTTTTCAGCTCTGTCTCTGTTCGCTCACATTTTGATTTTCAATTTGACCGAAAATTGAGACATTCCATTCCATAAATAATTAAAAAAACTACCTTCTTTTAATTTATATTTGTTAGTTAAAAATGCGGCACGGTGGCTGAGTGGCAACACTCAGGCCTCACAGCAAGAAGGTTGTGGGTTCGATCCCCGGGCCTTTCTGTGTGGATTTTGCATGTTTCCTCCGGGTGCTCCGGTTTCATAGGGGTTCATAGGGTGTGGGTCTGGTGCATAGAGTACCCGCGACCCAGCCGGATTAAGCGGGAGAAGATGGATGGATGGATGGATAGTTAAAAATGCCCTTTGGCGCAAACAAAAGAGCCTTTTATTGTTTTGAAA
>KN491569.1:0-14028 GCA_000787155.1 Scartelaos histophorus | reverse complement strand
AGTCCCACGATATTTACTATTTATTGAAATGACTTAAAACACTGAAAATTAAATTAATAAAATACAGCTTTTTCTTTTCTTAAAAAAAAAAAAAAAATAAACTAACAGGTACTATTTTAAAGCAGTGAAAGTTCTGTTATCCTTCAGGATGTTCTCATCATCACTCTCCTCCTGACTGTCTTTATTTCAAAAACAGTAGGAGATGCAGATCTACTTGTCCTGTGCGTCCCCGGTGCCAAAAGTCGACTTTCAGTTTGGTGGGCCGCATTAAAAAGATCAACGGGCCGCATATGGCCCCCGGGCCTTAGTTTGCCCACCCCTGTTCTAGTAGGAGGCTGTATTGTATACTTCTGTATCTTTTGGCCTAATTGGTCGAAGGCAACTTGCTCATGTTTTGATGTTTAAAATAGATGCATTTCATATTAACTTTGCACAGGTAGTGGTTTAACAAAGAAATACTGTTGCTTAAATGTTTTTGATTCTTAAAAAAGCTGCACTTATCACCATATTTTAATAATGTGTCGTATTCTGAGCCTTGTATGGAGTATGATACCCAGACCTTATACGGTGACTCTATTAGCGTTGTCATTGTAGTGACCGCCTTCCCCACACCCATATTTCAGCCTCCTAAACTCTCAGTATTTTACAAACCCTCCAGGTAATATTTTAAAGCAGTGAAAGTTCTGTTATCATTCAGGATGTTCTCATCATCACTCTCCTCCTGACTGTCTTTATTTCAAAAACAGTAGGAGATGCAGATCTACTTGTCCTGTGCGTCCCCGGTGCCAAAAGTCGACTTTCAGTTTGGTGGGCCGCATTAAAAAGATCAACGGGCCGCATATGGCCCCCGGGCCTTAGTTTGCCCACCCCTGTTCTAGTAGGAGGCTGTATTGTATACTTCTGTATCTTTTGGCCTAATTGGTCGAAGGCAACTTGCTCATGTTTTGATGTTTAAAATAGATGCATTTCATATTAACTTTGCACAGGTAGTGGTTTAACAAAGAAATACTGTTGCTTAAATGTTTTTGATTCTTAAAAAAACTGCACTTATCACCATGTTTTAATATACAGTGACTCTATCAGCGTTGTCATTGTAGTGACCGCCTTCCCCATATCCATATTTCAGCCTACTAAACTCTCAGTATTTCACAAACCCTCATTAAACTGTCTTTTTGTCCCTTGCAGGCTTCCATCTCATCCCACGCTTGTCCAGCATCGTCCCAGAGAGCTGTCTCCTCATCGTGGTGGGGCTGCTGGTGGGGGGCCTCATCAGACTGGCAGGAGAAGAGGTCCCTCCGGTCATGAACGCCGAGGTCTTCTTCCTCTGCCTGTTACCTCCCATCATCCTCGACGCCGGCTACTTCCTCCCCATCCGGCCCTTCATGGAAAATCTGGGCACGATCCTGATGTTCGCCGTGGTGGGAACCCTGTGGAACGCCTTTTTCGTCGGGGGTCTGCTGTACGCCGTGTGTCAGATACACCCGCCAGGTTATGAAACGGACCTTCAGAAGTTGGAGCTGCTGCCGTGCTTGCTGTTCGGCTCCATTATTTCGGCGGTGGACCCTGTGGCGGTGCTGGCGGTTTTCGAGGAGATTCACATAAATGAGCTGCTGCATATTCTGGTGTTTGGAGAGTCTCTGCTCAATGATGCTGTCACTGTGGTAAGTGACTGGAGCAAATAAGCAACACTGTCTGTCTTTGAGGGACAGTTTATCAAAATATCTCTGACAGTAAAGTCATAGTGTTATGACCCAGCTCTGCGAGGGGCAGGGAAGTAACAAAAAGCAAGGTGCAAAATGGTATAAATGAAGTACTGTAATTTCATCGACAGGGAAGAGCACAACAAAAGAGTAACAAAGAGCAAAGTTAACAAACAAATAGTTAAACACAAAGTCAGTCCTGACAAGCAAGAGTCTCAGAAACACAGAATCACCAGCGTGACAGAAACACACTAAACTAGAGCCTCTTTCACAAGTACAATTACAGAGACACAGTGAAAACACAGAATGCAGACTGACCACAAAGGCCAGCAGCTCCAAACAGGCCCGGACAGTCTTCTTAAACGGGGGGATGCGGCTTCAGGTGTAGAGGTTCTCCACCAATCAGGAACCTGCAACACCAAACCCCCCCAGGTCAGGGCGGCCAAACAGTCGCCCAGTCAGGCTCCAGGATGAGCTCTAGGGAAGAATGTAAATTGCTGACACACGGACAAGTTCAACAAAACTACGAACAAAAGCTAAAAATAACGACAAACAAATAGTGACTCGGCATGTTAAAGGTGCATTATGTAACTTTTTGGTTGAGGGTTTGTCACCTGCTTGTTTCTATGGATATGTCACTCCTTTTGCCTGGAATGTTCTACAGTGTGACATAAACAGCTCTGCTTTACAAGTTAAATTACAGGTCATTTTATAGCTCAAAAATATTTAGAAAAACAGAAACTCTGACTGTGTGCAGAGTTGTCTCTCCACAGATCTGACCTGTAACTTGGTCTGTTTTGGTCTCCATGATGATAGAAAGGTTTAATGCCACACTGTGAAACATTACAGACAAAGCAATAACTTCTCCGTGGAGAAAAGAATTTGACGGACCCACCACATGAGATGAGACACAAGATTTAATAAAATTTGTTGTATTTTTAGTTAGTTTTTTATAGCATTGAAAAAGAAAACTTGCATTCTTACTGTGAGTAGGCTCTCCACAAATCTGATCCACATTTCAGAAAAGCTGATCTACATGAAATGTGTATTTTCATCTTTCTATTTCCATGGAAACACAGTCAACTTTCTACCTCCAGCAAGTTACATACTGTCACTTTAAATCTTCATTATATTTTATCAGTATGAATTCTCTTTTGATATTTTTTTCATACAATAACTTATTTTTTATTATTCTTCATATAAATATCAATAATTATGGCTCACTTATCATTTTATCTATAAAATTGGTTGCAGATTATAAATTTGACATTTTGATCCTGAGAACTGCACATTAAAATGCTATATTGTCTATATTTTTACCTGCAGTTAAATATCTAAATATACAAGTTGCATGTGTGTAATGTATTTGTACACGGAGCCAGGTGCTCACCCGTCTCTCCTGTATCTCCAGGTGCTGTACCATCTCTTTGAGGAGTACGCCGGGGCCGGCACTGTCACTGTACTGGATGGTTTTCTGGGCATCGTGTCCTTTTTGGTGGTGGCTCTGGGCGGAGTTCTGGTTGGCGCCATCTACGGGCTGCTCGCCGCCTTCACCTCGCGCTTCACGTCGCACATGAGAGTCATAGAGCCGCTGTTTGTGTTTGTGTACAGCTACATGGCCTACCTCTCTGCCGAGATGTTCCACCTTTCAGGCATCATGGCGTAAGTCCACAGCAGATGTCATTTGGCTTGCTAAAAGTAATACAAAAGCAGATACTAACGTCTGTATTAAGAACAGCAAAATAAAACCACTAGGATCATGCAGAGTGGGTTAATGGACATTTTAAGACCAAAATGACGACGCTCACTGCACCAGTTACAGACAGAGGAGTGACAATTGTGACAATAACACCCCCAGCGTGATGTCACTGCAGAATCACCCCCCATAAGCATTTGGGATTATGACATCAACACATTCTATAACACCAAGAAGACAAAGAGAGAGAGAAAATTGACTTAAATTGACTTAACAGATACTTTTTTTATATAAATTAGTACAGTACATTTAGATGACTTAATAATTCTACTATACTTGCCATTACTGTTGAGGTACTTACTCTACTTCAGTCCATTGTGAGTCCGTTTTTGTGGAATAATTGATAAACTTCTCCTGTTTCAAGTATTTCTGGGTTTCAGATGACATCACAGCATTATATAAGACAATATTAATGCATACAGATGGTGGGCAGCTAAAATTAATATTCAAATCCAAAATGATGTTGTAATACAGTGAGTTCTAGGGTGTAATCAGTAATTGTGAATTAATTTTTTGCATGTTTTATGACAAAGTACAATGTTATCAATAGAAAAAAAAACTGTCATTTGCCTCCTATTTGGTCATATAACTACCAATTCTATGTTTACTTCAGTAATTTAACTTGTATTGATACTTTGCAGCTGCTGTTATCAATATTCCCTAGACGCTAACTGTAGGCATGCTCTGTCTGCGGCTTTGTTAGACTTTAATCCGAGCTTTATTTCAACACAATTTGACCGGAAAGAGCTGATCTGGTTTGAGCTACGACAGGTGATCTGATTTGTACTGTTACGCAAGTCCCTCTCAATTAGCGTTACAGTTATAAGCTAGCTAGAGTTAGCCTAAACAGACTCCTAAACAGGACCGTGGACGCTTGTATTCATCACAGGCTTCTGAAAATGTGTTTGAGTTAGTATTTTTTCGTGTGCATTGTGTCACCGTGGTAACTGCAGACATATTCCACGATAGAAATACATGTTCAACACCCACAGCATGATGTCACTGCAAAGTATCAATAACCTCTCCCATTATACAGCATAAGTCAAGGTCATTCATTTGGCGTAACTCCATTTGACCGTGCACAGTATCTTTAGTCTGTGATTTAGTGCGTGTCTCTTTGCACAGCCTTGACATTGCACGGACACTAACAGTCACCTATCCCTCTTTGGCAAACAGCACTGACGTACATCATGGGACCTGTGCTATTATATAACTCATCATAACCCAATCCAGCAGAGTCCGGGCTGCCGTCTCCCAGGAGCCCATCCCACACACACATCAATCCGGTCTCTGCTGAAGGCTCGCTGACTTATAGAGTATGGGGCCTGGCAGAGATGATGTTCTCAGTGTCACTTGTGCAGCGGCGTCAAGGACTAAAAGCTTTCTCAAGGAATTCTGGGAAAATGTTAGCGCGTTTATCAAGTTACTTTGGTGTTTAATCTTTTCCTTCTCCAGACAGTCCACAGTATAACAACAAACAGTCATTGTTCTAATGGTCAGTGATTATTTTTATGGTTAGTGGACTAGTCAAACATTTACCTCTATTGATACTTTATAGTGACCTCGTGCTAGGGGTTTTCTACCTGTATCTTTATTTGCAGAATGTCTATCTGTTACCATGGTGACGCAATGCACACGTAGCAATAACTACCAGAACAATGCAAATACAAAATGAATTTGATCACATTTTCAAGAGCTAGTGATTAATATAAATGATATAAATGTTCATGGTCCTGTTTAGGTGTTTGATTTTCCACATACAGTAAAAGTGAGAGAAAAACGTTATGGAATGATTTTCCACATACAGTAAAAGTGAGAGTGACTAACTGGAAAAACGTTAATGCTAATTAACGCTAATGTTAATGCTAATGCTCAAAAATTCAAATTAAAGGTGCATTGAGTAACTGGAGGGTCCGCCAAATGCCTCCCTCCATTTGGATGTTATTGCTTTTTCTGAAATGTTTCACTTTATGGCATTTCTACCATCATGCAGACCAAAACAGGCCAAGTTCCTGGTCAGATCTGTGGAGAGGCGACCCTGCTCACAGTCCAAAAACCTCCTGTAGTCCAAGACATGCAAACTAGATCTGTTTAATGTCATTATGAAACATCTGAAGCAGAGCAATGACATATCCATAGAAAAAAGAAGGTATTGGATCCTCAACCAAAAAGTTACATAGTCCACCTTCAGACAGAGCAGTGCCTTCAGTTAGCGTCACACCCCCAGCGAATGCGAATGACGTCATACTGAATAATACCAAATACTTTTGCCCTCGCTAACAGGTACTTTTTGTATTCTCTGCACAGACTGATCGCGTGCGGAGCCGTCATGAAGCCGTACGTGGAGGCCAATATTTCTCACAAGTCCCACACGACCATCAAGTATTTCCTGAAGATGTGGAGCAGCGTCAGTGAGACCCTCATCTTCATTTTCCTCGGCGTGGCCACAGTGGACGGAAAACACCACTCCTGGAACTGGATCTTCGTCACCGCCACAGTCTTCCTCTGTCTGATTGCGAGGGTCATGGGTCAGTTTGTGTCTTTTATGTGAATTATTGGCTGTTTCGCTGCGGCGGTTTTGAACTTTGATTGGTAAAGAAAATATAGACGATAAATGAAAATATTGAAGAGACACAATAACCCTAAAGCAGGATTATCCCCCCAAAATAATCTATATGAAAAATATCTTTAAATAGCACAAACTGGAATAAAAAAAGAATATATACTCCTCTTTTCGTAGTTAATTTGTATTTACAGTGTGTCACAGTAGTTATTTATTCAATCTTCTACAGATAAAGTCTTATCTTTTATTGCTTTATTAAACTTTATTCTAAGCTTTATTTTAACACAATCTGACAATAAACAACTGATTTAGCTGGAACTACAACAGGTGAGCTTTTTTGTGCATTTAGTAAGTTTTTCATACATAAAATTACGTACTTACCAGTATGAATTTAACATGTTTTACTACATTTTATTAACTATGGTATTATGGCTATGTTATTAATATGCTGTAAAGTTGCAGACAAAGACAGTAACTCTAATCTAATCTCTATTCCTTTCTAGGTGTGGTTGGCCTGACCTGCATCATCAATAAGTTCCGCATGGTAAAACTAACGACCAAGGACCAGTTCATTATTGCCTACGGTGGCCTGCGAGGGGCAATCGCCTTCTCTCTGGGTTTCCTCCTCAACGAAGTGTCTTTCCCCAAGAAAGACATGTTCCTCACAGCCATCATCACAGTCATTTTCTTCACCGTGTTCGTCCAGGTATATCGCACGTCATTTAACGGTGTATTATTAATAAGAACGAGATGATCTTAAGCTTCATTTTCAGTCAGCGTTTGTCGAGGGAAAAAACGTGCAGCCCGGCAGTTACCAAGGAGACGGCTGTGCTTGTCACATCAAATAATATGACGCATCAAAAAAACAAAAAAAACAACCGAATATTATTGTTCCTTTCCACTGCGTTCATCCATTAGGAACTGTTGGAGGTAAACTTGGAGAAGATATGGAGGGGAGACGATTGGCCGCCTCTCAAATGAAATCCAAAGGTCTACTGGGGCTGGATCGCAATGTTTTATTCATTATGCACTAGACGGTGCCGGGGCATCTGATGCTGAGATAGCAGGGCAATAAGTTCAAGGTCCTTTGCAGTGGGGAAAACAGGGATTTGTACAGTCAAATAAACTGATTTAAAGAAACTAGATGTAAGGTTTTGATTGTAGATTTCATGAACACAACTGTGCCCCTCAGGTAGACATGTTACTGATAAAAATTGTGCTGATTTATTCTTAATTTAAACATCCGACATCCACGTTGTCTGCTGTAATCATAGACTGTATACCTACATGAAACTAGGCTACACACAGTTCCTCTAATCTTCTTTGTCCACACCTACAATATGAAGAAATATTTACAACTAACAGACATTAGCCTTATCATTGCTCCAACTAAAATAGAATCCTTCAACCATTTACGTATCTTTATAGCCACTTACAGTCGAATGACCTAATACTCTTTGAACACAATTTGGCAACATGAGTTTTTATTGGGTTACTTAAGTGATAAGGATAATCTGTTCTGATAAGCAAGAGAAACTCTTTACTGCATTTTCAGGCTGTGCTGTTTGATGAATGAAAAACACAGTAATGGGATTTTGTAATGAGCCAGAATAATGTCCCTTTACCAAACGATGTGCACAATGTATTTACAGTTTTGTGCTCGTTTCCTCGTAGGGCATGACCATCAAACCTCTGGTGGAGCTGCTGGCGGTGAAAAAGAAACAAGAGGCCAAGCGCTCGTTCAATGAGGAGATCCACACGCAGGTAAGAGGCTGCACATTTATTCTGGTCTCATCTTTCACAGCATTCACAGATCAGATTTAAAAGGTGCAGAATGTAACAAGTCCAGCACTCGATTGTGTCCCTGTCCATGGAAATATGCTAGGGACATTGCTTTCCCTGGAATGTACCACAGTAGACATAGACATAGACATAAACTTTATTTATCCCCAATGGGAAATTCATGTTCCAGGTTTGCTCTGTATTGTTAAAAAATATTAAAAATAAAAATAGAATAAAATAAAATTGTAGACTAAATCTACGCAGAAAAGTCAATGTATTTGTCCTTGTCCTTAATTGATAGATTGTAAAGCTGGATAGCTCTAGGGACAAAAGATTTTCCCAATCTGTCAGTTCTGCAATTAACTGCCCTCAGCCTCCAACTGAACAGACTCTTCTGATTGAGAAATTATTGCATTAAATTAAAATTTATCAATACACTTTTTTAATCTTTGAATCTTTAAAATTGCTTTTTACAATAAAGTAATACCTTGAAAAATATGCATTGTGGTGCACACAAATCAGACCTGTAAATTGGCTTGGTCCTTATCTCCATGGAAACAGATACATTTAATATCATACTGTGAAAAATATTAGGCAAAGCAACAGTACTTCCACAAAGTTACACAGTGCACTTTTAACATACATTTTACACTAATGTGTTAAGTATGAGCTAGTCCTTTGTTACTCTGGGCAATGTTTTAGATTCTTCTTGGTTATGTGGTTGCAAGATTAATCTCAATCTAATCGAAATTGCAATTTGAATGGGCTCCAATTTAGAATTTCTTCCACAAACAAGTAATTCTGCATAAAAACTGCAAACCCTGTAGTTCAGATCTGTATAAGACTGTTCTGAAATGTGATTCTCGTATTTGTCAGTTCATCCAGTTCGTAAATGCTTGTCTGAAAAATGACATTGTGCAGCGCAGCTTTATGGTGAGCTAAATAAACCAGTCAAAAGTTTGGACACTCCTTTCCATTTGTGGTTATTCTTTATTTCCATGATTATTTGCATTGTAGATTCTCAGTTTAGTTGTTTTATATTTTTTATTTTAACAATGTAAAAATAGCCGGCCTTTGCTTTGACCACTGCTTTTAGCATTTTTTGACTCTGACATGGTACAACTGTGAAGTAAAAACCATTTCATGTGAATTTCTCATGAAGCTCATAGAGAGAAGGCCAAAGGTTTGTTACTTTGAGAATTAGGATGTAAAATATAAAACGTTTAGTTGAGTTTTCTTTGCTATATAATTCCATATATCTTGCATCACATATTGTAAATGTAGAAAGTGATAAAAAATGCATTGAAAAAGAAGGCGTGTCCAAACTCTTGACTGGCTAATCAGGGAATGAAAACATGAGGATTGCTCCCATCTACTGGCCATGCGCTGGAACTTCATCTTTATCTCTAATCCTACTTGCATTTTGATTCCAGCACATTTTTTCCTTATTAATGAATAAACCCAGGGTAGAAACAGTGTCAGACAGTTCTCAGATTGAGCTGTTACGTTCTCATAGTAAGAGTACAGTGAATGCAGCCGCCCACAGCTCTTTGGGGCTTTGCGGTGAGTCACTGGCCCGGGAGAGTTCACTGCCTTCACTTTGAAAACTTTAAATAAGACTCTGTTACAGCTCAGAGAATGGAAACCAGCCTGGGTTTTCGTTATTTTTTGCGCTGAAACATGGTTATAACCTGAACCGTTGTTGCAGGTAACAGTGCACGGGGAAGTAGATTTGATTACTGTAAGATAGTCTGGCTTTAATGACATTTTAGTCTAAGAAAAACCTGTAATATGCCATACAATACACAAGGAAGTAAGTTTGTGCTCAAATGTTGCAGTGATTGTTGAAGTAATACACTAAACTGATTTTAGAGGGTGGAATAAAAACCAAAATAATGTTAGTTATTGTTGGTAGACCCTATTGCAACAAAAAAACTTGAATTTGAGCAATATTAATTTTAGTTGCCCCTTCCTTTGTGTTAAATGTTATTGGCCTAGATAGTTTTGTGACTCTGAAATGTATTAAGTTACTTATATATTATCCTGGAGCCATAAAAAGTGTGTTGTTGTGTCTTGTAGCTCTGCAGATTGGCCTGGTCTTGTTGTATAAGCGTGTTCTAACACCGACTCTCAGTTTGGAGGTTTTTTTTTTTAAACATAACTCAAATTCAGCCCTTGCAAACCAGTGGGGCGCAAATAAATGTGTGGATTGTCATGAAAACAGAGGTCGTCACATCAAAAAATAAGCGAGTGACCTGGGCCCAGCCGAAAACCCTTCTGAAGATATATTCCTAATACATCAGAACAGAGCGGCGCAGACAGTGGGAACAGGCTAAACTCTGGACTATCCATTACACAGGGCGCTCTCTCTGCTATTGCAAAAACCCATCTCGCTGCTGCTGCTGGTAATGATGTAGGAAAGATGTGACTGTGAAGGATTGTAGCAGCAGTGAGGGCGCAGAGGGATGGAGCTTCAGCTGAGTAATGCCTCGTACAGCAACTAAATCCTACTTTGCATAGTTTTCAGTTTTTCTGTAACACTTTTATTATGCGGTAGTCCAGACACACAGTTTTTGGATCACCTCCTGACTGGGATTGATGATACTAGAGTTTGACTGCATCTTTTGTCTTTTTGGATATGTGCATGGTTTAATTTGCACATAATTTATTTAGGTGGATATTTTAAAGCTAGTTTAGACCCACTGTTGCTATGTGAATGCTAACAGGGGGACTGGGTGTGACTTGTGGGGACTGGGGGATTATAGGGACATTGCATTTAGTACTCGTATGTGAAAACCCCAATGATTGACTCAAAATCAGGGCCTATTTTACGCCGTTTTCTGATGTTCTATGGCTCTTTTCTACCCACAGTTCTTGGACCACCTCCTGACTGGAATTGAGGACATCTGTGGTCACTATGGACATCACCACTGGAAGGACAAGTAAGAAGCGTCAAAGTTTTATGAATTGTTCAAGCCCAGTGTGAAATACATAGTGCTGTTGCCAGGGGAAGTAACAAAAAAAACTTTAAAATGTAAAATTATGAAACAAAGTAGTGATCTAATTAACAGAAATGTAACAGATAAGTGTATCGACATGAGCTAAAATATATATAAAATTGAAAATAACATGAAACCTAAACTAAAGTAATGAACATTAACTAGGTAAACCAAATAGCCAGGATTTAAAGGTGCATTGTGTAACTTTCTGCTGGAGGGTCCATCAAATGTTTGTCTCCAGATATTATTGCTTCGTCTGGAATGTTTTGCAGTGTGGTATTAAACCTTTTTATCATCATAGAGACCAAACCAAAAGTTACAGGTCAGATCTGTGGAGAGGCAGCACCGCTCACCGTCAGAATGCCTGTTTTTACTAGATATTTTTGAGCTATAAAACCACCTTAAAACAAATAAATGTAAAGTAGAGCTGTTTAGAGCTGGGAGATACTGTAGAACAATCCAGGTAAAGGCAAAGCAATGACATGCCATAAGAAAATAGCATTTGACAAACCCCCATCCAAAAAGTTACATAGTGCACCTTTAGCTCTAGATCTAATTCGAGTCACACAGGCCAACTTTTATGACAGCTAAAAGGGAGAGTTGACAGTGAAAACTAAACTAACACACAGGTTTCTCATAAAGATGCCATAGTGACACAGATTTCTGGAAAACAAGTGCTTCTTCAGTCAAGCACAGAGACTTCACACATGGTAACGCACAAAAATGTGGCTCATCTGACCAGTGGGGGTTGGGGGATTATAGGGTTTTTGAGCTTGGTTCTGGTATGTGAAAGCCCCAATGATGAAGGCAAATAGATCTTAAACACTAAAAGGTCCCATATTACGCAACATGGACATGGACTGTGAGATTTAAGCCATGTTAGAATGTTATTAAAACATCAAAAACTTACCAGGAGTTGTGTTTTGTTTCATTCACAAATGTTTGAGTGATTCTTTATTGCTAACCTGTCTACATCTCCAAAGCGTAAAATGTTCTGGTCCACTTTGTGATGTCATGAAGCTGTTTCATGTTAACAGCTACCTTTTGCCCTCTATTTTTTACTTTTTTTAAATGAAGTTTCTACCTTTTACCTTTTACTTTTTTTTTAAATGAAGTTTCTACCTTTTACCTTTTGTCTTGTGGAGATAAGTAATTCCAGGGCTGAAAATCCACATGAGATTCTAGTTAAACATAGTGGAGCAAATAAAGTTTCTACCTTTTCCTTTTTGTCTTGTGGAGATAAGTAATTCCAGGGCTGAAATGATCCAAATGATTCTAGTTAAACATAGTGGAGCACTTCCTGATATCACAAGCTAGAACAGAGTGAGTAAAGAAGCTCAAATACGCAAATACTGTGTGTGTTAAACATGTGCGTATGAAACAAACAACTCCAGGTACGTGATGAGGAAACAACATAACGTCGATCAGAAAATAGCTGAATATGGGCCCTTTAAAAGCAATGAGGTGCTCCTTGTTGTAATCGGAGCCTAAATGTAAAGAGCGTTGTGAATAAATCGCGGTGTGTTTGTGGTCTTTTCCAGACTGAATCGATTCAACAAAAAGTACGTGAAGAGGTGTTTGATCGCAGGGGACCGATGTGAGGAGCCACAGCTTATAGCCTTTTATCACAAGATGGAGATGAAACAGGCCATTGAGTTGGTGGGGAAAGGAGGAGCCAGCATGCCCGCTATACCCTCTACTGTGTCCATGCAGTAAGAACACAACTTTTTATACTACGTGAAAGTATTTGACCTCTAATTCACTAACAAAAGCAGATTCATTGTTTCTTTTTTTGTTTTGTTTTTTTACATTTTCAGTTAACCTAATTTTAAACCAGTGGATATTTTAAGATGCTGAATTCTTAATTTCATTCTGTAGTGACCCAGAAGCTTCTCAGGTTATTTCTAGACATGCACCAATACCGATACTGGAGAATTTATTGAATTTATTCATTTTATTGCATTTTTATTATTTATAGAATTTTATATTTAAGTATTTGCTGGATCGGGTATCGGTTCATGGTATTGTTTAAGCTGATATCCTTGCAGTTGCAGAACACAATTGGATCTTTGTGTTTTGAGGAAATAAGTATAATTTTCTGTCCCTACACTGGTATAAGCAGATATCGGTGTCAGTATCTGAAGCGAAAAAACTGCATTTTTAATACTTTTTATATTGTTTTTGTATTGCTACTCTATAGACAGCTACCAGTTATTTATATATGGATTCTTTGGTCTACTTTCCTGTCCGTTTGTACTGTACTGTATATAGTGCATATATTTGTACTTAAGTGTGGTTGCATGTACTGCATATTTCAGGAACATCCAGCCCAGGAAGCCGGTGCCTACAGACAGGATGCTGCCACAGCTGCCTAAAGGGAAAGAAGAGGAGATCAGAAACATCCTACGGAGCAACCTTCAGAGGACACGACAGAGGGTAACACTATTAAAACCTCATCATGGAATATTTCACCCAAAAATAGACCTTTGCTCTGAGGGGGGCTCATCTGATGTTTTTAATTTAGTTTAAATGAGGGGTGCACAAAAGTTTGTACAGTTGTCCAAAATGAAAACGGATTAATGGGCTGTATATAAGTTTATCTGTGAATATATTTTCCCCTTTTCTCCCGACAGTCTTTGAACAAAACTACTACTATTACTATTACTACTATTACTACTACTACCCCCTGGTGTTCATTTCACAGAACAGCATAAAACCAATGGAGCAGATGGATGCAGGAGGCGTGCCCCCCGTCTTAAATCATACACAGTGCTACTTAAATGTATTTAGACACATTCAATTTGACTGCATTGTATTCACAGTACTATTATAACACAAGTGCACGTGTTTTATCTCTGCCACAGTAATAATGCCGTCGAGGGGCTTAATGTATATAGTATCGATTGTTGATGCGTCTGGAGTCGGGCGGATCAATATCATTACTCATCCCAGGAGCGGAGAGGCCGTGTAGTGGCAAACACACAGTGGGCTCAGCGTCCATCTTTACGGTTTGAGTGTATGGATAAAATGGTTTAAATTTAGAAACTGTGTGTAGTAGCTCATTTAAACCGCACTTTGTAACTTTTTGGTTGTGGGTCCTGTCATTGCTAAGCCTGGAATGTTCCAAAATATGACATTAAACAGTTCTACTTTACATTTGTTAAACTAAAAGTGGTTTTATAGTTCAAAAATACCTAGAGCATGTCAGAAGTATGTAAAATATGCCTT
>JACN01001831.1:0-11324 GCA_000787155.1 Scartelaos histophorus | reverse complement strand
TTATGGCATACTGTGGAACATTCCAGTCATAGTAACATATGCATGGAGACAATTAGGTGGTGGATCCCAGTACCTCAAACTTTGCACCTTTTTAATATTTGAAGTATTTGCAAATAGCTAATTATGATTCATTTTGATGTAATTGTTATAAGTCTTACAGCCCTATAGTGTATCAAACTAAGATTTCTTGCAAAGGAAATATTTTAAAAGTTTTGTTTTCTTAATTCATACCTATACCATTTTTAAATTGCTGAAGTTGTATTTCAAAACACTGTTGCTCTCACTATCGCTCTCATGTGTACCCGTTTCTCCAGTTTTAAACCACCCTCTAATTACCATCAGATCACTTGTCTTCAAACTGACCTATCATGTCTAAATTTGAGGATACACAGCTGATTGCTCAATAATTAGTCCATCTTTGCTTCGTCTTGATGTAATTTTCCTCTGGACCAGTAAATGATGGGATTAATGCAGAGATTTTGATTGTGGCTAATTTGGTCTGGCGCATTTGTAAACTGTATCATTTATCTTTTCATTTGGCTGAAGTGTCTACACAGCGTGGGTTTCCTCTGAGTTATGGCTCTATCCTGTCTCTTCTAATCAGACAGAGAAGATGTGAGGTGTTTTTCCTCCGCTCTCTTTGTCTCTGTCAGAGCACATTTAGTTTGTATGTCTAGGGCAGAGAGCACTACTTCAGGTTTGCCCTGGTTTGACCTCATGGGTTTGTGCGTCAGTTGTCACGCCATTAGCTGCCGTTGCTATTCAAATGTAGCACACATAATTTAATCTCTCCTATTGTTTAAATTGTTTTTTCATAAGAAAGTGACTAGACCCAAGAAACCACTGTATTACAACAAAAATCAGCAAAACATTTTTTAGAATTTTTATTATACGTGTATTAAATATTATGGGCCTATAGAATGTTGTAAAATGCAATGTAATGGGGATTCTTCATTACCACTCAAACATAATAAATATAACTGGAAATTATGTTTACAGGGCAACAACATTTTTAAACACTGAAATTGTAACTCAGTTTTTGCTTGGTTTTTAGGTCATTTTTTAATAATGAAAACTGCAATGACTAGATTGGAGTGTATCTGTAAGGATAGTATTAGTATTAGTAGTAGTAGTAGTAGTAGTAGCAGTAGTAGTAGCAGTAGTAGTAGCAGTAGCAGTAGTAGTAGTAGTAGTAGTAGTAGTAGCAATAGCAGTTGTAGTAGTAGTAGCAGCAATAGCAGTTGTAGCAGTAGTAGTGGTAGTAGTAGCAGCAATAGCAGTTGTAGCAGTAGTAGTAGTAGTAGTAGCAGCAATAGCAGTTGTAGTAGTAGTTGTAGCAGTAGCAGTTGTAGTAGTAGTTGTAGCAGTAGCAGTAGTTGTAGTTTAGGGACTTTAATGCTTATGAATGTATTTAACACAGCCAATGCACTTCAAACTCTTTGTGTATTGTTTTTATTACCTTGTTCATTGCTTAGAGTGGAACAGCTGGTTTACATTATATACAGTCTTTTGCTGCTTTTGCTACTTTAACTATTTTGTCATTTGAATTTTATCACCAACTATTTTCTGCTCTTTGTTGTTAAATTGTAATGAGCTATTGTGTCCAGGTAATTTCCCTTGTGGTTTAAAACAGTTTATCCAGATCTAATGTTTGATTCTGTGTTTTTAGGTGCAAGAATAAACTGTATCCTGATAATCTTCCTCGCACCAGTGTGGTGATAGTTTTCCATAACGAGGCCTGGAGCACTCTGCTGAGGACGGTCCACTCTGTGATTGACCGCTCCCCTCACACGCTGCTCGAGGAGATTGTGCTGGTCGATGACGCCAGTGAACGAGGTTTGGCCTGGTTTTCAAATCATCACTGTACAGATCAGGAGTTTATGTTGTTAAGAAAAATTAATCTCAGCATTTTTAATCCTGTGTAATCCACATATATTATTAAAATGATATTATGGCGATCTCAGAAATGCACTGACACCTACCTGTAAATGCCTTGTCATGGAAACACATTTTCAACTGTGATATTTTCTAAATGTACAAAAATGCATTACAAAACAACAAAACAGAATGCAGCACTTAAGTAGTTAGTTTGTATCTATCCAAAGTTTATAATTCAACCCTCCACTGCTCAACCTCATCATAGAATAGAAATATAACCAAACTTTCCACATGATAAATACTGATGCCCAAAAAGTACTGTTCCATCTGTCATGTATTGAGCGATAAGTCGATGCAGTAATTATTGAGTCAGGCCTACAGAAATGAATTGACTTTAAAATAAAATTATAAACACAAAAGTGGTGGCAGTGGAAGATTATATTGATTGTCCATGAGCCCTAAAACAACAAGTCCAAAAGATTTTTTCAATTTATCTGCGTGTACAGATGTATCCTGATTTAGTCCTGGTTTGATCCTGGTTTAGTTCTGTTGTGGACTTGATTTAATCCTTGCCTAGTCCAGGTTTAGTTCCCGTTGTAGTAGTCCCAGTTTTGTTGTGTGGCAAGAGCAAGTGTGAACAAAGTCTGACACTTTATTGATATAGCAGAGTGCTGATTTTTTTCCCCTGGTGTCTTAAAGATTTTGCAAAGTTACTAAGGATCATCTAAAAGTAAGACATACATTTAGTGAAATAGTTTGCATAAATGCAGCTCAATAATAAATGAGAGCTGCACCCACTCAATGAAAACAAGTTTTTTAATCATTTTATGCAGATATTATCTTGTACAATATCTTAGTTAGCCCACATCAGTGAAGGTTAATAAGAATTTTACTGATTGTCTTTCTGTTTCCAATAGGGTTGACAAAATCGAATGCAATAAAATGCAATACAAAGATGAGGCACGTATTGATTATTGTAATTCAGTTTCATAGACCATAATATTTGATTATTGTAATTCAATTTCGTAGACCATAATATTTCTGTCATCAAGATCAATGTGTCATGCATGATTTATAATGGTGACTCCTGGGGCTTTTTTTCTTTGTGTTCACTTGTGGTTTGGAGCTTAGCCTATTTTCAGAGGTTCTGGGGCATTCTCAGATGTGTTGGCACATGTAGCTGAGTGTTCATATATGATGCCACTCCTTGTGCACTGCTCTTAATCCGTGTTTGGGAGAGATTAGGTCTTTAAATCGCCAACCGCGCGGATTACACTCTGTTATTACCCTCAATCCCACCCCATCCGCACCGTGCTGCCCCTTTCACCTGACAGGACCTTTAACAGGGCATACATCAGGAGGGTGAGGTGCTGGGCAGGCGCAAGTGCTATCATAAATTGCAATATTTATACATTTCAAAAAACATTCTAAACATTTTAAAACATATTATTTGAGGTTTAAATATTAGATTTCCCAAAAGACAATATATAATAGAACAAAGGGAATTATTCATCTGGTTGCATAGTTGAATCATGTTTGATTTAGGACATTAAAATCCCACTACAACATGTATGTAGCATTTCATTGGATAGATAATCTGCATTCACCTTTTCTGTATTGTTCTCATGTTTTATTGATATTGTGTGTTGTGTTTAGACTTCCTGAAGCGGCCTCTGGAACAGTATGTGCGCAGGCTGGAGGTGCCAGTCCGAGTGGTGCGGATGGAGCAGAGGTCTGGACTCATCCGAGCACGTCTTAAAGGGGCATCCATCTCCACGGGCCAGGTGTGTGTGACTTACTGTTTCTGCATCCAATATGACACTAAATTAGTCAAAACTAAAACAGGACTCAAAACCAAAATCCTCATGTGTATGAATGAATGCATGACCACATGGTTAAATGTAATTAACTAATCATATTCTGTGTTGATAATTACATTGCCTTGTATAAAATTATGATTTGATATGATAATGTAATAGGTTCATGCTCTAGAATTTGATTATGTAATCATTTCAGATGGACAGGAACTTATCTGTATGGGAGATTCACTGTCTGAATCTGGGCTCTCAAACTCAATTGGAACTGGGGTGGTGCCTATAAAATCAGTGTTGGTCGGGGGCAGTATATTATATACCATATTATATGTGACCACTAAGCTATTATGCAGCCTCAAATACAGTAAACTTTAATGATCATTTGAAATATCAATATGTTTAAGATACAGTATATTGTTCAGCTGTACCTCCTTTACGTCTGTGCTTGTAGGAACCACTTGGGCCCTGTATCGTAATGTCCGAATTACTCCATGTTTGTGCTGCAATGGGTGGTGTGAATCAAAAAGCAGGGACTGGTCAGTGTGCGCGGGCGTCCTGAAGACCTCTACCTGGAGTCGCTGGTCTTCTCCTACTGTGCACCGTCTAAGAAAGCCAAAGTGTTCTCCCTGGCATCTTCACAACGGAGCTACAGCATTAATATGTGCAGTGAAAGGTTCCAAATCTTGAAATTATCATCAACATAAGAATACCAATGTGTGGGTGAAGTGCGGGGATAGGAGGCCATGACACTCTGTTCAAATTGTTCTATATATAAGTTAGCAATGATAGGGGAAACCGGTTAGCCTGTAGTTTCCTCTGACCGGGAAATAGGTGGTATTTAAACAAATTTCGAGCAGTTGATTTGATCAGGTGAAAGTTTAGTTCTCTTTTTAGCTTGGTATCCGGCGGTAGTCTCCTTCTCCTCCTGGAACCTTTTACTGCACAAATGAATGCTATAGATCTGAACATCAAATTCACTTGTGAAGTTGCCAAGGAGACTTTCTTAGATTGTGCGGTAACAATAAGAAAAGACTGGTGACTCAGGTAGAGGTCTTCAGGAGCCCCACCCACTGCAGCACAAACTTGAAGTTATTCGGACATTATGACACAGGGCCAAGTGGTTCATACAAGCACAGATGGAAAGGAAAAAGAAGAACAACATGTGCAGAAAGCCCTGTCTGTTTGTGGATATCCAAAATGGGCGTTCAATAGACCAAAAAGAGCTAAAAAACAAGACAACAGAGAATCAGAACCCAGGAGAAAGGGTGTAACTATTCTGTATATGGGTGGTGTTTTTGAAGAACTACAGAGAATTTTCACACAACTTGAAATCCCAGTCTATTTCAAACACAAGCAAGACAGAAACTGGTCCACCAGCCACACCGAGCCACAAACAAAGCGATGTTGTCTGCTCCATTCAGTTTAGTGAAGACTGCTGTGAGTGTTACACTGCAGAAACAAAACAGCCACTTCACACAGAGGATGAACTAACACAGACGAGAGAGCGAGAGCCACAGTGGACCTCAGTCTGCTATACATCTCCACCTTATACAAACAGGCCAAGATTGTGAGATCTTAGCCAAAGAAAATAATTGGTTTGAGAGTGGAGTTAAAAAGATCATTTTTATTAGCAAAGACAAACTATCCTTGAACAGAAATGTAGGCCTCAGACATCATCTGTCTTCCATCTACAACTCCATCCTCAGACCTAAAACAAAGAGAACAACAGGGAAAGCCAGCTCAGGGCCAAAGGTGTGAAAGCTCCATTATGGGCTTGAATGATTCTGCTAATATGACCCCAGCCACAGTGCAGTGCAGTAGGTCTAGCTAACAAACAGAAACTCTGAGTAGTTTCAGTGTAGTCAGCTCCTCCCTGCAGGCAGATATAAGGCAGTGTCCACCAGTGTGTGACCAGAACTGAAGAAGCGGCTTGGATGAGCTGCCAAATGTTTTTGACCTAAATAAACATTTTGAAACAAACAATATTGAAAACAAACAAACAATAATAAACAACAATAATTGAATTTCTCCTTTGCCATATTTCCATATGCACATAATAACATATATGTACATAGTATATATAATAATATGAATCAGTGTTGGTCAGGGGCTGCATATTATATCACATACTGTATTATATTATTTATATACTGTATTATATTATTTTTTTATAGGCTATGATTGATCATAATTATCATGCAATATGTTATAATCATAATGCACTACAGTACTATATTGCTCTTTATATAATGCAAGACAGAGGCTCTCATGGGGCTAAGAAAACAATATGCTAGTTAAGGAAAGTAATATTCATGACGTATTACAGGCTTTTAAGCCGTGTTCTAAATCCTGAAGTGTCTCTGTCTTGTTTTCAGTTCGACATATTTTTAGCTAGAGCACCGGGGTCAAGACAGTTTAGACATTTTGGCAGGAAACCATCAACCTCTGAGTATTAAGTACTGTACATGTGACGTACAATACAGTGCCATCATAAACTACTTCTTTCCCCATCTACTGTGGCGTCAGCTCATGAGGCTGCTCCTCTGGCTTTGACAGTCTCCTGACTGTTTTTGAAGCTTCTATTCTCACACTCCACATGTTTAGTCTCAGTTTCTTGGTTGGAGTTTCTCTTACTCTGTTCTGCTGTTTGCTTTCTGCTGCTGCTGCACTGGCAGCAGGGAAGGGGCCGAATTGATGCTAAAGGCAGCAATGCAGTATGAGAACTGTAGTTCAGTTTGTTTTAAGCATTTTATTTTTTTTTTAATAAAAATTAGAAATTGTCTTGCAAGCCAGTAGAAATGATCTCAGAAGCTGGATTTGGCCCACAGGCCACAAGTTTGAGACCCCTGGTCTTAATGATCCACATACATTGAACATTTTCATTATCTGTTGTTGCCATATTAAACTGTCAACAATAATAATATAATGCTACAGAGATACAGTATATAACGATAAACATTATTCTTGAAACTACACTATGCCACTGACATAATGACAATAAAACAGGATATTCTCGGTAAACTGTCTTTTAAGTAGTCTTATTAAAGGCCTCAGATGCAACAATCAAGTAGCATAATGAATTGGTCATTAGTCATAGAAATTATTTATTCAACTCTCAACAGCTCAAATCTTATGGTATTACAAATAAAACAAAAATCACCCAATTACTGCGAAGAAAATCTACACATAATAAATATTGAGTCTAAAAATACTGTTCCAGCTTTCATGTATTAACTGATAAGTTGTAATTATTGTAACAGTTGTACTGAGATTAGTATTGAGTATCCCGCTTTTTCCTTAGTATTGAAATGGAGTTTGAAATGTTTGTATTGTAGCAGCCCTAATAAGGCCTTTGTTAGCCTAATGTATTCTGTGCATGCTCTCAGGTCATCACCTTCCTGGATGCTCATTGTGAATGCACGACAGGGTGGCTGGAGCCGCTGCTGGCCCGCATCAAGCAAGACAAGTAAGACACACTCACAGACAATGCATAATAATCTATAGGTTTTTTCATATGTAGGTATGCATCAGTTCAATATTGCAAAGCTCCCTGATATTTTTCCAGGCTGTCCTACCCCCGTGCATCCATGTGTCATTCCCAGTGTTCTTTATCCATATCAGCGCATCCCTAACTACAGCACACTCACATTAGCTCGCCTTAAAAAAATCAATAAGTGCTTGTTGAGCCTGCAGGGGGCTTGTCCTTGTGTTTATTTGATGCTTAATTACTCATTCTGTGTTTAGTACTTCCTGCCAGCAGACACTCCCCCTCACAGACACACAAACACACACAAAACACACACACAGCTCGGAGTGCATCGGCTCAGAGGACATGTGCGAAGGGCAGGAGTGATGTCTGATGAGAAGGCACTGTTGGATGCAGTATTTAAATGCATATGTTTGGGATGTGCACCACTTGCAAATGATCATTTAAAGGATATGGTTGTATAGATAAATTTGTGGTTTTTTGGGGTTGCCAATATTTCAACTTTCAATTTTATATTATGGCAGTCCATCAAAATGTACTGTAATCTGCTTATAAATGTCTGGGTTGAGGTCCAAGTATTACAAAAAAGGTACATCTTTTCATAAAACTGCAGAAATATAATCTTATATGATTGTTTAGAAGAATGCAAGTTTATTTTTATTTTCAATTTTTGTTTTTGATTTAATCATAGACGATATATTCAGTATTCTAATTGTACACATATCCAAAGCAACCATTGCTGTAGTATCTATTTTTGGATATATTGCCCACATTTATTGTATATAGACATATATAGACATATAACAAATCAGACCTTAGTGTACTGTTCTTACCTAACTAGCGAGGGCAGCTATTAGAGACCCGAATAAAGCAATAAAACAATAAAACAATGACAATAAAATTATAATAAAGCCTACTTAGAAGCCAGAAACCCTGAATATACTGACACACTGGAGGTTGAGATTTCTGTGATGACAGATTCCAACTTGATGTATTACAGTGGTAAAACATGCTTAGAATTACATTGTATGTGAAGAATCAGTATCTTAAGCTGAAAATCACTAGTTGCTTTATGTCCGTTTACACAGAAATAGCTCAAAGATGCACTGTGTAAACTTCTGACTCGGGGTCCATCGCCTGCTTGTTTTTATGGCTATGTCATTGCTCTGCTTTGAATGGTCCATAGTATGACATTTGATTAGTACCTTGCATTTAGTCAATTACATGTGGTTTTACAGCTCAAAAGCAAGTATTTTGGCATTGAGCGGGGTCATGTCTCCACAGATCTGACCTGTAACTTGCATCTGGTTTAGTCTCCATGAAGACAGAAAAGTTCAGTGGCATATTGTGAAACATTACAGGCAAAGCATTTTACGGAGCCTCCATTTTAAAAGTTACCCAATGTAAATTTGAATAGCTATAAACAACACATCTCTGCTATATTTTTGTCTTGCTGCAGGAGGACAGTGGTGTGCCCCATCATCGACGTGATCAGCGATGACACGTTTGAGTACATGGCCGGGTCCGACATGACGTACGGAGGCTTTAACTGGAAACTCAACTTCCGCTGGTATCCTGTGCCCCAGAGGGAGATGGACCGTCGCAAAGGAGACCGCACACTGCCTGTCAGGTGAGACCCCACACCGCACCTGCACCTTATCTTTAATGTGAAGTTAATATGCACTTGTGGATTCATCCCTAATGTGTTCTCGTAAGTTTAAACTAGCGTGAAAGGAACCATGAAAGGAACCAAGTTTAATTATCAAATGGCTTTGTATTCGGAGAGACAGTGGCTCAGGTGTTATAGTCTTATTACCAAATGGTTGAAGGTTAGATCCACCTCAGTATTTCGCAATAATAGATGAAACTGCATGTACTGGCCCGTCATATTCTAAAATTCTAAACCTAGACTATACATAACTATAAACATGACCATAGAATTATACTTTATAATTAAGAAATAAGTTACATGTATACAAATTGTACAAAATTAATGTACATTTTTTGTTGTGCGATCATAGTCTGATTAAAATTCATGGTTATCACTGTACCTCCAACCAATGCATATTGATGTCGTGTTGTTTGGCAAGGCACTTTACCCACCTTGTCTTTAAGATTGTGGTGTGTATGTGAATGAGTGACTAGCCACATTTATTTTTATTATTAGTTAGACAGTATTTGCTTATTACCGTATGTGTGGAGTGAATTAATAATGGTCTACAGTAGCTCTGTGAGAACTATATTCTCTGTTCTCTATCATTTTGTTATGTAAGAAAGTAAATCAAAGGAAAATTGAGTATTTAGATTCATCCCCAGACCCTATATGTCTTATCTTTACACTTGCAAACAACACCTAAAGAAAAGGACTATTATTTAGCTAAATTGAGGAAATATATGTATGTGTTGCCTTGGATGCTAGCTCACAGATTTGGTTCGGCTTTAACACCAGGTGAAACAGCGAGAGGCATATTTCTAGCCTATTTGTGGCTGTCCATCATCATGTCTACCTCCTCTTGTCTCCTGTTAGTATTCAAGGTCACAAACTCGATATATCTTATGCAACCGCCTGTGTCCGTGTCTTCTCAGGCAACATTTCCCTAAGTGCGTCTTGTCCGTGCCCCAAAAACAAAAATGAGCCGTAGCATCAGGGGAGGAAGTACTTTTTCACAAATGACATGATTTGCATAAACCTATTTGAGCTGCGCTGAGAGAAAGTGCTATGGATCTCTCATACAAAACAGCTATGGTCAGTTTGAGAAAGGCAGTCCATGCACTTCACTGGACGAAAGGGGCGTGTGGTGCAGGATAACTAGTTCTATGGTAGAATTTGTCATATTGCAGATGTTTTGACCTGATTTTTGTTTAATATCTGTATAACTTTCTAGGCCCAATCATATGAAATGCCCACACAAAGCAAAGTATGTTCACTTGTAGAGCACAATTTGTACGTACAGTAATTCCAAGGGTATCAGATAACAAGGACTTGTAAATGGCAATACAAGCAAATAAGTCAATAAAAATGAATAACCAATATAAACTTATTTGCAGATAACCTTTTATAAACTGTTAAAGGTGCTCTATGTAACTTTATGGTTGGGAGTTTGTCACCTTCTTGTTTCTATGGGTATGTTATGCTATTTATTAAATTACAGGTGGAAAAACAAGCATTCTGTCCATGAAAAGGGTTTCCTCTCCATGTAACTTGGTCTAGTTTGGTCTCCATGAAGATAGAAAGGTTTAGTCCATTCTGTAAACATTCCAGGCAAAGCATTAACATCTCCAGGGAGAAAAACATTTCACCAGAAAAGTTACACAATGCAGCTTTAAGCCTGGATTTGGACATTGTCGGCATAGAAGCATCAAAACATTACAACAAATAATCACTCCGGCTTGATTGTGGTTGGTCCAAAATACTTTTTAAAACAACATTATGCAACATTTTGGGAAGAGGGTCCCTCACCTGCTTGTCTTATTGATTTGCCCAGAATGTTCCAGTGCACAACATAAAACCTTTTCATCTTAATAGAGACAAGCAGATTGCGCCTCAAGGCTAACTCACAGGTCACATCTGTTGAGAGGTGAGCCCACTTCCAGTAAATAAAGCATGTTTTTCAAGCTATTTTTAGCAATAAAACATGTGATGTGACCATTACCACACTATCCAATCACATAACATTATATAAACACTACAGGCTGATAATATCTTACAACCGGCTCTATTATTGAACTGACTCCAGATCTGGTGTTAGGTTTTTCATATATGGATTTTAAACCAATGATGTTGTGTTCAAGCAGAGACATTGAAACGCCCACACAAAAGACTCATACACAATGAAATCTGTGCAGCTCACCCAGTTGTTATGAGCGCACCTACCGTGTAATTTACAGCTCTGAGGTCACCGGCAAAGATTTCTGTTTATGGCGATTGGGCAAAGGAAACTCCGGTGTAAATCTTTCAGACAAGGGGCTCAGGCTTCAAAGGGCTTCTCGCTTGTGTGGTCATTTGTGTGGTCATTTTTGGCACCGCTAGTTGGGCAGGTGAAACATTTTGACATTTTAGTCATTTAAAACCTGCAATTTTCTTCCTTCTTCCTGGATGTTCTGGCACCCGTTTGTCGCATGAAAATGTTATTGTTTTGTCTGGA
>JACN01141715.1:0-24404 GCA_000787155.1 Scartelaos histophorus | reverse complement strand
AAAATTGCATTACTTTGAAGAAAATGTTAAATATTGTATTGCACAATTACATAGAGGAAACACTGTGACATTTTCTATCTTACGTCTTTTACATTAAATTAATAGATTTATGCCTATGCCTATTATGGCTATAAAAAACAACATTTATTTGTACAATTCTATATAATACAGGACAAAGTAAAAAGAATATTTAAAAGGGTATAGTGATAAATCATTACACTTTTATATAGTGCTTTTTCACCTTCAAGGCTCATATTCATACAAATTGTTTGATAATTCTAAGGCATTTTTATTCAACTTTGGAAAAATCATCACATTTCAGTTGACATTTAAAGGTGCATTGTGCAACTTTTCCAGTAGAGGGGCCCGCGCCAAATACTTTTCTCTATGAAGATGTTATTGCTTTGTGTAGAATGTTTCACAGTACATTATTAAACTTTGCTTTGTCTAGAATGTTTCACAGTACGTTATTAAACCTCTAACTTTCCATCATCATGAAAATCAAACCAGAACAAGATACAGGTCAGATGTGTGGAGAATCCCAGTCAGAATGTTTTTCTAGGGTTTTTTGAGCTATGAAAATTTAACTTAATAAATGTAAGACAGAGCTATTTAATGTCATACTGTGGAACAATAACATATCCATAACCAAAAAGTTGCATAATGCACCGTTAAACAACAAAACATAATGTTTATGGTAGAAGAACTGACCCTGAGCGTGTCCCTGGTTTGGGGGCTGACTGAGGCTCTGTCCCAGCTGGTCCAGGAGCCACAGCTGCATTCGGATGAAGGGCTCTCGGCCTTTCTGTGTCAGTTTACTCCAGGGTTTGGGACGGGACAACATGTCGCTTACACTGCCCTGGGACAGGCCAAGCACCTGCACAGAAACAACAACATATGAATGTGAATGTTGGTTAATCTGATTGTCAGATATCGACCAACAGTGGTGGAAGGTAACAAAGTCTAAGTCCTTAAGTAACACTTTTAGGCATCTGTACATATCTGTACTTTCTGCCCCACAACATTATTGAACTGGACTGAAAAGTAAAAAAGTGAAAAGTACTTTTATTTCAGTAACAAAACTGAGTACTTTTACCATCCCTGTCACTGTTGACTTTCTGTTGGTTAAATCAATAATTGTGTGAAGGCATGCAAGGCATCTCCTGTTGTAATATGAATTGTATATCAGATTGTTCTAACATGAACTATTCCCGTCGAGATGTTCTAAGTTATGCTGTTATGTCTATATGATCTATGTTATGTCTGTGTTAACTGTGTTATGAAACACTGTAAAATAACATTCCAACTGCAGACTAGTCAGGCTACAAAGTCAAACATTTTAAAACGGCATCAGTTTTTTGAACAATATACACATTTTATTAGATGCCAACAGCATTAGGGATTAGCGTATTGGTGCAGTCCCATAATGCTCCACTAGATGGCAGCAACATACAATAAAAGTATTACTGTTCCGTTTAAACTGTGACTTGATGCATGTTTCATGGAGGTGAACAAACAACACAAATACTATAGTACCGTATTGATCTTGTTAAAATGTCACATTGACTGAAATAATATGTCCAACCACAAACCATCAGGAGCTGCATCCCCTTAATGTGAGATTGCTCTAGTTCACTGACATTTAAACAGGAGTAAATTTTTACGCAGTTTGAAAAAAAAAACTGTTAAAATGTAATGATTCTAATGAAAGATTACCAGTCTTTAATTTCCTTCTTTATTTTCTATTTATTCAATATGACGGGCATTTTTCTTGAAAATATATGGCAAAGCATTAATATGTTAAAGATACTGAATAATTTAAATCATATATAATCAATATAACATTTGTTCATCTAAATCAGGAGCAGTTAGGTAAAGCAAACTCCATGTCTAACCTTCTCCCCAAAGATCCTCTGGCAGATGCCGTTTTTGGCCAGCTTCTCTTTGACCTGGCGGGTGAGCTCGATGGTGTCCACCTCTCGGTACATGTACATCTCGTACTGCTCTGGGGTGAGTGGGGGGACGGTGGGTTTGAGGGCACGGGGGATGTAGGCCGGGTAATAAGAGAGGCCCCTCGCAACTGGACCAGGAGACTCCCCACTGACCGAAGTGTCCGACTCCACCTTCACCTGTGGATACATAAAACAACAAAGAGTAGTGATCAGTAAAGTAAAGCTCAGTACAAAATAACTTTCTATCTTATCTTGTACATTTTACTGTTTTAAAACATGAAAAACAGAACTAGTTCATTTTTCCAGTAGTCCAAAATTATTTCTCAGTTACCTTAAGCATTGCAACTGGTTAATCACAGTTTCACGACTAACCAGTGTGGGGTGAGGGTAAAGCTTACAACAACTAGCATGTTAACACACACTTCCTGATTATATAATTATGCTTTCTAATTAGATGAGACAACATGCATCTGAGTTATTTTGACCTCAAGTGCTGCAAGTGCTTTGCAAATTATGATTAAGTTGTAACAAGTTGGGTCTGGAAAAATCCAGTGAAAGTGCAGAGTTATTTCTACCTCCACAGGACGTCCCAGCCCGAGCTCGTCCTCTGCAGCAGACGCCTCCTCACTGTTGGGCAAAGCCTCTCCATTCTCCAGCCGGGGCCAGGGCCGGGACAGAGCAGGAGGTCCAGAGGAGGAGGAAGACAGAGATGGAGAAACAGAATTATAAGGTCTGGAACTGCTCCCGGTGAGTCCCAGAGCAGCGCGCTCGTGGGACCAGTGCTGATCGAAGTACGTGCCCGCCTCTCCGATTTCAGACTTGACTTTCCGGATGATGTTTTGGACGAATGCGGCGGGAGAGAGGACGCTCAGAGGGGTCTGCGGGCTGCTGATGGAGCTGGCCATACACACAGTAACACACCCGCCCTCCTCCTGTTTGATGGAGATGGGGAGAGGCGGGACCCTGGATCTCTCAGGGGGGCCCAGACGCTCCACCTGCGCCCCAGAGCCCACACTGGGTGCCCGGCCGCACACCTCCATCTCCATGAGCGCGTGCTGCTGCGCCTCCATTTCTCTTCGCGCCTGCTCCAGGATGGACTTGATGGTGTCGTCTGAGCTGCTGCCGGCGCCGTTACTGCTGCGGCTGGACAGGCTGTTCAGGGACGACTTTGTGTCTACAAGAGAGATCACAATAATTTTACATATGAGATTTCAACAGTTAAGATGGTACTGATAACACCATTTTATAGGTCAATTATTTTAATACAGATGGGGGCAGCTAAAATGAATATTGTTAAAATGCAGATTTTCTTTATTATACAGTGAGTTCATGGGTCTAAATATCTCCAGGTTCAACATTTGTGAATTCATCTTTTACATATTATAACAAAGGTATGACATTCGAGAATCTGAAAAACACCAATTGTTTCTACACATTTCAAAGCATGTCTATGTTTTGCAGAAATAAATGCTATTATAAGCTTGGGCCACTTATATGTTCAATCCTTTTAAACCAAAGAGTCCCAAACTTTTTAAGCTGGAACCCCAAAAATAACTTAAATGATCCAGGCCCCCAAAAGAAAAATGCTGAAAAAGTGGCAACACATTAAAAATCTGGTTTAAATTGCAGTATAAATCAGATTAGCTTTTGGGTGTAATTTTGCCAACAATCATGGTTTTAAAATGATTACATACAGAGTCATATTTTTTTAATTATATTTTCAAATTTTTAAGAGCCCCCTCGCTCAGTGCCTCGTGGCCCTTTTAAATAGAAAAAAGTGGTCATCCAGCACTAGAGCAGGCTACTTTATACCATTTTCAAACAGGTTGAACTACGTGACTTCTTCTTATACATCGTCAACAATTCTGACAAGAGAGAAAGTACATGTTGGTAAAAATTCTTGATGTCCAAAAACCACAGCGCCTTGTCTATGCCTTGTCACTCCGGGCTGCACTCACCTCCCCTCTGGGACTGGATCTCCTTTTTGGCCTGCTCCAGGATGCTCCGAATGGCATCATCTGACCCAGTTTCAGGAGTTCGGATTCGCGGCGTGATGCTCCCTGCCACAGAGGGTAAAGAGGGGGAGAAAGAGAGAGAGTAAGAGCAGAGAGAGAGAGAGAGGGGAAGGGGAGAGAGAGTGAGTGGGTTGGTGGATCACAGAGCAGTTCCAAGACTTGCTTTTGACTGCTAGATCAATGGTTGCCTTTGAGCGCGTGCTGTCTGAGGCTGCAGTATACGGGAAGCTCAACTTTCAAACGCGCAAGAATCTGGGGAGAAAACAAAGTTGAAAAATAACGCTACAAACATGGCACAGGAAGCGCCACACGGCAGTCGCGGCCAGATGAGGTCCTACCAGATTAGAGAGGTTAAAGCTGGAGTCAGTCCACACAATGCAACAACATGGACAAGTCACTGGAGCTATGGCGAGAAAAGTGAACTTTGTATTCTCCCATACAACCTAATATAGAGTAAGAAATCATACCATAACAATAGATGAGAGTTTTACATTAAAATACATGAAGTGAACTTTTTATTTGATAGTTTCTGAAAGGTACAAAGATACAGAGTTAAGGCAACTTTTAAATTTGCAACAAAAAGTGCACACCACAGATACAAGGAGAATCTTGAGAGATTTGAAATCTCCGATCACAAAGTCTGCAGCGGGATTTGGCTGCGGACAACAGGCTGTAAAGTTGTGAGCGCACCTCACATCAGCTGTTTCCTTTCTACAGTAAAACCACTCACACTTTGAGACTCTGAAGTGTTCAAAAGATCAAAGAGCTGCACTTCTAGTTCAGATACAAGTCAAAACTAAGTTGTTAGTGTTAGTAGTTTGTTAAATGTGGTGCAATACTTCACAAACATGATTTTAATGCCCAGAAGGTTGGCGATATACAGGAAGTAGAATCACTAAAACTAATCTGCAGCTTCACCTCAGTCCATGTGCTGTGTGGAGGTAAACAAACACATACTTTTTAAGAATGTTTCAAAATGAACGGCACTGTTTTGTGGACTGGAGGTCATTATGGAAATTCTTCAGATAATGTGGATGAGAAGCTACAGTTTAAATGTACAACTTTACGAGAGGTGAGTAAAAATATTTTCGCTATATCCTGAGTTTGTATGTTGCGCCTCTGTGTCCGTCACTCCTCTGCTTCTGACGCTCTGTTTTATTTGCTGTAGCGTTGCTGATGTTTGGTGTTTATGATCTGACAGAGCAGCTCAGAGTTACACAGGCACCAAACACATGCAGCAAAATCGTGCAAAAAAACACAGTCAGGTCACGCCTTCCCAAACTCGGGAAGAAGTAAATCACAGCCTAAATCGGGCAAATTCTGCTATAGTATATTGCGGCCTTTAGAGCACTGAGAGTTAACGCAGAGTTACTTCAATACATTGATCTATTTGAAGTCAGTTTGCTGCCTGATCAGTAGCTTCTTTAATGTATTTAATAAGCTGTGGTCTGTGATCAAGTAACGCAGTGATGAATTTAGATTGTTCTGGTTTATTGCTGTAGTTATTTACTCATTAGATGCAGTTATGAAAAATGTATGTTTAAAACAGCTGACGAACATTGTGGACAGAAATGTACAACTGCAAATGTGTTTGGAAAGCAGTTCAAAAAGATTTTATTGGTGGGGCATTAGCACTACCTGCCTACTGTCACTATCTGTACTTATCTACAGAGGTGAAAAGTAACTAATCACAATACACATGTAAATATGTACTGGTACTTGTAACTGAGTATAAGCTCTTTCTGCTCTTTATACAGACACAAGAATATGCAGACTGACGATTAAACCAAGACAAATCAGTTTCAACCTGTGTAATTATAATATCATCATGTTTAATTAAAGGCTGTTTATAAGAATAGCATAAAAATAAGCCAAAGTAAGTATTTTTTGCACAATTTCTCATCCATGCCTTTTACTTTTACTTAAGAACAAAACTCTCAGCAGTATTTGTACTTGTAATCATGTACATTTTCATCCATGTACTTGTACTTTAACTTGTGTACAGCTCTTGGGGCTCACCTCTCTGTCGAACTTGGATGGTCCTCAGTGCCAGGATGTTCTGCTCGTCAGACAGAAACTGCTTCATTTTGAGAAAGGGCTCCTTCCCCTTCACCGTCAGCTTCCTCCAGGGTTTGGGCCGGGCCAGGATCTCGCTCACCGACCCCTGCGACAGCCCCAGGACGTAGTGGCCAAAGACCCTCTGTCCAATGTTGTGCTTCAGAAGCTGCTCCTTCACCTGGAACGCAATCTCCGCTGTGTCCACCTGGTCGTCCTCTCCCGTTGAACTTCCACTTTCAGACTGGTCGCTCGGCAGTCCCTGGTCTGCATTACCCAAGCCCCCACCTCCTCCACCAGGTCCCTGCAAGGAGAGAGATCAAGATTGTTCCATTAAAGGGCCTGTGCTTGGTTTAGATTTAACTTTTTTCACGCTGTTCCATTAAAGGGCCTGTGCTTGGTTTTAAAAGGCCTGTCATTGATTTCAAACCAAGTCATAATGTTTCTTCTCACAATAATCCTAACATTAGACTTTGACATCATCGCTATACCTGGGAGCTGGACATGAGAGCGACTTTGGCGGCGTAGAGGGCCGTGGGGAACGCCATGAGACCCTCCTTCTTGAAGTGCGGGGAGAGGAGCTGCTTGTGGAGGATATGGTCTCCTGATAGTCGGTCCGTGGAGCTGGGGGAGGCGGAGAAGGGCCTGGTCAGGTCGTGCGCCGTGGTGGAGGAGGCGGAGGAGGTGTCCGGGGTCGGGGTGGGGGCGCTGGGGGAAGAGCGAGCATCCACCTGGGAGGAGGACGAGTGGGGCACGAGGGGGTGGCCCGAGTCTCTGCCGCCGTCTTCTGAGCGGTCTTCATCTGAGGAGGAGATAATGAAGTTTAAATGTTTAGGGAAATTAGTAATATATGGTGAAAGTTAACATGAGGATGAAAAGAGAAAATACTTTTATTATATACTTTTAGTATTAGAAGTAACTATAAAAAACATATAGTTACTGGTTGCTACTGGGGCAATCAGGAATCATTCTGACACCGAAAGACACTGTCACTGGTGCATTACAGAAAAATTAATGAAGGGTTTACTGATATTTATTTCAGAAGCAACAAAGTTTTTTGATTTACAATTTTGGTTCAGGTCAGATGAAACTGAAGAGAGGAAACGCCACTCACAGTAACAAAAACACATGTAAATGAATGTAATATGTAAGTTGTGCAACATTCCAGGCAAAATAATAATACCTCCATGGAGAAAGCAGGTGGCAAAATAAATCCTTTACTGAGCTTTGATGAGTTTTTAAATTTTGAAGTTAGAAAGACCCTTGCTTACCAGTCTACTGTGTGTCTCTTTTAAAATGAGCCCATTATAAAGCAAAGAGTCAGGGGGAGGAGCTTCCACTGGGACAGGTGCCCCTCATACAAACAGTGTCCCTTCCTACTGTAAGGAGATAGATGTTTCTGCTACTTTTCTTCACATATGCTAATGTCAGACGTGATTCTCGGGTTGCGTGTCACTTTCTGTTGCATGAAGGAGGGTCTGACAAGATCATCGAGCACATCAGGCAACCATTCAATCTGAAAGAATCTAATCACTGCTGCTAATCTGGAGCAAATGTCATTCAAATGCGAAAGATTCTTGCTCTTACATTTTCTGGTAGCATTCAAATCATAATGTATCATTTATTTTACCTCAGATACATAAGTTTAGTGTTTTTTTTCTAGAGTCTTGAAGAATTAGTGCTATTTCTCTAATAACAGATCACTATTTGTCTGATTGGTTAATCCACTTGTCAATCACAGCCACTGGAAATCAAGGAGACAGGATACAGGTCCAAACGTTATGTCTTTGTGCAGTTTTGTAAAAGCACTTGGCTGTGACTTGGCTGCCCAGGCAAGTTGACGGGCAGAATCAAATGTATTAACACAAACAACTATGGCAGAAACGCTACGCAATTAGACCTTAAATATCCATACATTTCCATCACATTCTGCATCGGAAAGGTTACATAGTGAACATAGTATCGCCTTCAGATCTAGAGACATTTACTAATAACATTGCATATGCTTTTTTGTTTTTCAATGCAACCACAAGAGTTTATGCAAAGAGCCTTAAGTCTGAAAAACATTGATCTGAGAATCAATTGAGCCTGACCACAAGGCGCCGAACAATCAGAGAGCTGACGGCGACAAGTTTCCCTGTTTTAAAAATGCTTAATGTCTCCTCTTTCTCATGTAATACCCCTTTAAACAAATACACGGTCCTCTTACCGCTACTGTGCAAAAGCCGAGCCTTGTCCACCAGGTATTTGTGAGATGGAAGAAAGGCCTCTTTATCCAACAAAAGTGCCTCTGCAGCTTTGGCAGAATCCTATATAAAAGTAAACACACACCAAACACCAGCTGTTAATTTCAATCAATCGATATCCACGGCCGCAGATAGCCTTATAATGGATGATGATCACTGAGGCATTCAATAGCCCTGCAAACTTTCTCTCAGAGCACCCAGAATACATTAGAACTAGAAATGCTAACTTTGTAACAACAGAAAACCTGTGTCGTTTGACCACGTACCTGTGTGGAGCTGCCGTTCGCTGAAGCCAGTTTCATTACTTTTAAGATACTGAGAAGAAAAACACACTTATGTAGTTAGTTACATACACAATCAGGTAATACTTGCAAATAGCACAGTGGCATTACTTCTTGAAATAACTATATATATATATATAGAATGAACTACATTACACAACCTAAAGAGGTTATATTATAATTACAATATATGTCCATGGAGAAGTCATTACTTTATCAGGTTCCTCAGCATGACATTGTGTTGATATATCTTGTATTTTTATTGCAAGTCTTATTTGCTACAAAATATCTTGAGAAACATGTTTTATTAATGTGAGTGGGGATGACCTCTCCACAGGTCTGACCAGTAACTGGCCTCAACTGCTTGTCTCCATACAAAGAGATATGTTTAATGCCATACAGTGGAACATAACAAGAAAATCAATAACATCTCCATGGCAACAAGATGACTGACCCTCTATCTAAAAAACTGTGTTAATTTAAGGGTAAAACTGCACTTTTCTACAAAAGTTGGGTCAAAAAGAGTTGCTTGTTAACAAACTGAACTACTAACTGTTCTTAAATATAGCAAATCTGACAGTCACCTGAGTTCAGTTTTAATCTCTTCATAGTCCATCTGGGATTGCAATTTAGCTTCTAATCTCTGCAACAAATACAGATGAGGAGCACATTTAGCAGGTGTAACAAGAAAAGTTTTAATCACAGTTTTCCCATGTGTTTCCTGTAATAACCTCAATAGCTTCGGTTTTATAGGCCAACTGCCGCTCCAGCTCCACGATCTGATTGGCCGAGCTCTCCTGCACTTCCTGGAGCGTGAACTGCAGTCTCTGGATGTTCTCGAGGAGACGCAGGATCTCACGGTCTTTGGCCAAGAGAGCGGCCTCCAGCTGAGACGGCAACAGCTCCGAATCCTCACTTTTGTCCTGGAATAAACACAGAAAACGGTGAAGAAAGGGACTGATATAAACAGGGAGTCAAATGTAGGACAGCAACAGCACGAGTAAAGCAAATATACTATGAACAGTTTATTTTCAACAGAAAATGAGAGTTCTGAAAACATCATAAATAAATAAATGAGAACTTGGCATCTCACAATTAAGTGGCTGATCACTAACACACACTGACACACTTTAAGACGCACATAAAACAAAAGCAAACTCCTTGATTGTATATTTCTTTACACCAATGCCACTTACCCTGGTGGCGCCCTCTGCAGGATTACAGCTGCCGGTTGCGCTGGATAATTGTTCCTTTAGCCTCTCCACTTCCCTCTGAGCGCTTTCTGCTTTCTGGAAAAAACACACATCAAAACCATTACTTTACCTGACAACCATCTCTTGTCCACTGATTTACATAAACGGCAGCTAATTTTATGACGCATTGGTAAAACAACTCAACTACAGTAGCCTCAAGAGGGTTAAAACATCACGAAGTACTAGTACACTGCAGATCTTTTATTCTTTACATACATAATTGTAAGATTAATGTATAATAAGTTTCCATCGTGTGATCTTTCCATATAAATTACATCATTTTATGTGTACAAATTACCAAAATTGCATTCAAATATGTTATTCACTTTTTGACTAAACTAGGTCTTACTACTAAAATTGGTAAAAAAAAATCCACAATATTTGGGAGTCAACACTTTGCTTAATCAGGCTTAGAATTTAAATATCGAGTGTGTCATTGTTAAGTTTTATGGAAGTATAAATGAGCCAGAAGTTTTGAATTAGAATATTTCAACTTGAATAAAAAATAGATGAAATGGAAATAATTGAAAAGGGGAAAAAAGCATTAACATGTGAAAAGGGGGTATGATTTTACATTAATTTTCAGCATTTTTAATTCAGACTGAGAAAATTCAAGTTGAGAAATTCAAGTTGAGAAATTCAGATTGGAAAAAAAGTCAGGCCCTTCTCTCTTGCTGCAGCCTCTATGAGCATGGCGCCCCCAGGTGTTAGCAAGTTCCCACAGTAAAAGAATGTGTGATGAACTTTGACCTGAATGTTTTCTTTCTTTCTTAACTTGAATTTTTTTTTATCTGAATTTAGCAACTGAAGTTTTGGTCTGAATTTCTCAACGTGAATTTCTCAACTTTTTTTTTAATCTTAATTTCTCAACTTGTATTTCTCAACTTGATTGTTTTTTTAAGATGAATTTCTCAACTTGAATTTTGCTTGAATTTAAAGATGCTAAAAAGTAATGTAAAATCATACCAAGCTATCACATGTTAATGCCTTTTTCAATTATTCCCATTTCAACTATATCTTTATTTCATTCATCATGAAATATTCTAATCAAAACTCCTGGCACATCTATTCTTCCATAGATTTTGGTGTAAAAAAAAAAAAAAGTTAATATCTCTACTTGCAATGTCTCCCCCTAAATGCGCCTTAAATAAAACTTAATATTGTTTAATATTCCAATTCAAAACTCCTGGCACATCTATTCTTCCATAGATTTTGGTGTAAAAAAAAAAAAGTTAATATCTCTACTTGCAATGTCTCCCCCTAAATGCGCCTTAAATAAAACTTAATATTGTTTCCTTTTATTTGGATCAGAAAGCTCGGCTGTTAGCTCTGAATATTTTCCGAACAAACACTGATGCAGGTCAAAGCAAAGTGCTGATAAGATAGTTAGACTTCATAAAGGTGAGGCAGGGCGTGCACATAAATCACAGACAGTGCCCCGGCTCTGAGGGGGAACCTTCGCAGTCACCGCTCCGTTCTGCTGAAAATGCTCTTTAGTTCGGCCCCACTTTATTCCCCAAACTGTTTACCTGCTCTGTCAAAACATGGCTGCCTAATTAATGCTTCATATTGAGGACATTTATCCACGGAGAAGCTTGAAGCGGAAGCATTAGCGTCGAGGTGGAGAGCAATCAGTGCGCGAGCAAAATGAAGGCTTCAGCGAATGGATAAACTCTGGTGCCTAGACCCTGGTAGGTTTCACAAGACTCCAGTGATAAAAAGGAGGAGATGGAGATTCTAAGGTGGCAGAAGAAGCTGCTGCTGTGCTCGAGTCAAAGAGTATAAGAAACGGTGATGAATGAAAGAGAGAGTGCATTTATAGGAATAACTTGAGACGGTTGAGAAGCAAGGAATTAAAAATTGTTATCTGGTTGAAATTACGCTACAGATTTCAATTTAAATTCACACTATGCAGCTTTTCTTGTGTAGGAGCCACCACCTCTTTGTCTAAAATGTGGCATTAAACTTATTTATGTTGCATTTACCAAATTACAGGTGTTTTTATTGCTATAAAATAATTCAAGTTTAAGTTTAATGCCAGACAAAGCGATAACACAAAGTTCCACAATGCAGCTTAAAAGAGTAAAAAAAAGGCATAATTATTGTGGATCTTATTGCAGTGGCTTAAAAATAGCCGGCTGAGTCACTACTGAATTTTACTGCAGGCAAAAGCACTTAAAGGTCCTCTATCACATACAATTGACTCTTGTGAGCTTTAAGCCATGCTAAATGTTAAATGTTGTTACCTTATCAAAAGCAACCCGGCGTTTTGTTTAATTCCCATGTTTGAGTATTATTATTCTGCCTGCATCTCTAAAGCTCAAAATGTTCTGAAAGTGGTAGTTTTCACGTTAGCGTCGAGCTTTTGTTCAGAAGAGACGGGAAATTCATCCAAAAAATTATAGGAAAGGTGTATGGAGTTTAAAACCACAGTGGAGCATTTTCTGTATTAGCACGTGATATCGCAAAGTGGAAGAAACTGTTCTGTTTGAGAGAAAAACTGTCTAAATATGCAGGATTTGTGGGTTAAACGTATGAATGAAACAAAATAAAACTCCTGGTATATTTGATGAGGAAACAACATTGTAACAGAGATCAGAAGATAGCATAATAGCATAAAAAAAATAAAAAAAAGCGTTCTTCTAGATGGCATCTTGGGCCGCTAATTGGCTATAGGCTCAGATCACCCCGTCTTAAACAAAAATAACTGAATCAATATTGCTTATTATCACTGCACATTTGACTAACATTATGCAGAACCAGAGCTAAGGCAGCAGTAGCATCAGACTAAGAAGCAATCAAGAAAACCAGGAGGAAACGCAGAGTGTTGTGCCGCTGTACTGCACCTCCTCCCAGGTTTACACAGGCTAATCACCCACTCTGAGCGGAGGGGTGGAGATGGAGAGAGGAAAAGGAAAGAGAAAGAGAGAGGGGGAGGAGCGAGGAGGAGGGCAGGACGGAGGGGGCGCAATTAAAGATCGGGCCTGATTAGACGAGTGATTGCCCTAACGAAGAGGCGTCTCAATCAAAAAAAAAAACTCACCTGGTTCGCCGTCTTCAGGTCGGCCATGATGCTGTGGACCTCCTCGGCTCTGGGACACACACAGAGACCAGTGAAAACAGATTACTGAGAGCCTCTCCACTGTACACAATGAGCCCAAGTGTTGTGCCACATTTGGCTAATTTTGCCGTGATTTGTGCAAAACTCAAAGTGGGTGATTTGTGAAAGTGAAAACAAGAAGTGATGAAAGTTGGATGACCTTGTTACGGCAGATTACGGCGGAGATTAGCGGTTTAATAAAGGGGTAACGCGGGGAGACGTAATTGCGATGGATTTTGTCATGATTAGCGTTGGTCAAACACAAACGGTGGCTATGTCTTAATTAGCGTCGGAATATCTAGTTGAGTCATTTTTATTTAGGTTTGCACAATAATTCTAAAGTATTGCGTCGCTTTTGGGAACTCGTGAGGTGGGAGAAGTGTCTTGCTTAAGGGCACAACAGCAGAACATTTTCTGTTAGAAGGTAATGCTTGAGCGATCCATAGGTTTCAGAATGATAAAAAATTGCATAATGATTAACAATTAAAAACTAAAGGGCTCAAAATGTTGCTTATAACGTGACGCTGAAAGTGTTTTGCTCAGTGGCACAACATTTTTAGCAAGCTATAGTGACCTAATGTTATACAATTTGAAATTAAATATATCTTTTGAGTAATGAGAAGTCCTAAAATTGTTGAATGCATGAATATATTTTGGATAAACTTAAGTTAACATTTGAATAATTTTAATTTCATGTTTGATATTTATGTAAAAAATTTTAAAATCTACGTATTTGGTAGAAAGATAGCGATGGTTTCGATATACTTTGCTATGCCCGGTGGAAAGAGCCACATCCTGGAAACCTCTGACTTTGACTGGGTTTGTCTAATAATACAGTTTTCTCATTAAAACAGGAGCTGGTGGTGAATATTCATGAAGACTGTTTGAAGTTCAACAGTTTCCCTTCTCTCACATGGGACCTGGTTTTCAAAAGGTAGGGACCATGACAAGATAGATTCACATGCACCAGGTTTGTTAACTGTTCAGAAAATACATTATGCACTTTTAATACATTGGAAATACTAGTCTCTTGAGAAATGGTATCCCTTTGATGTTTGCACCTTTTCTGAAGTAACTTTAGAATATATACTTGTACAGTAGTGGTAGTATTGGTAGTAGCAGTACATTAGTTGTAGTTTTATTAACCAAACATACACAATGCCCAATAAATGACAGAAGAGGAACTAAGGATAACATATAGTGTATATAAACCTTTATATAATGATTATTTGAGTTTAGTTTTTGTATTATCCAGGATGCTTAACTGTCTGAGGAGCATCTGTTTTCTATAGTCCCCTTCAGCACTTTCACTCTTTTATTGATCCAGAGAAGAACTCCCCTCCACTGTTTTTGAAATAGGTAAATAAACTATGTTGAATCGATGCAATCAAAACAAATGATCTTGAAATTTTAGTTAAAGCAAACACTTGGGATGGAACGTCAAAAACAACGGCACAGAAATGCTCCATGTTTGAGGCAGCGGTGCAAAATGTCCATAGGTATTAGCCAAAAACTATATGGAAAACAAAAGTATTAAACACAAGCGTCATGGAGCAGCCCACTTATCTGCTGTAGTGTTTGAATACTTGTCAAATCCTTAGTTAAGAATCTTCAAATCTTCAAAGGTTTAATATCGTCACCTTCCTAAAATAATCGCCTAAGTCACAAGTTTTCCTTAGGCAAAAAAATGCCATAATTTCAATTTTGGGGGGAGTTTTTTGTGTTTCCTAAAAAACCTGAAAAAATTACATATGCCATTATTTTAGGAAGGTGTCGATATGTTATCGAGTGTAACAACTAGAGGTGTGCATTATCATTAATCTGGCGATACGATACATATCACAATATCCCTGTTATAATTCAATATATCACAATCAAGTTTTCCTTAGGCAAAAAAATGCCATAATTTCAATTTTGGGGGGAGTTTTTTGTGTTTCCTAAAAAACCTGAAAAAATTACATATGCCATTATTTTAGGAAGGTGTCGATATGTTATCAAGTGTAACAACTAGAGGTGTGCATTATCATTAATCTGGCGATACGATACATATCACGATATCCCTGTTACAATTCAATATATCACAATATATCCCAATACTAAAACACAAGATGATATTTTGTGATTTATCAATAATTACCTATAATATTATGGTACACCTTCATAAGACTAAATGAGATAAAATACATTTAGTTTAATTTCTAAAACAACAGAAGGTAAATGGAACTTATGATTTTTTTTTTTCATTACAAAAAATTGATTCAGATGCATTTTGAATTGATGTGAGAATTACGCATTGAAGTATCGCAATATATCACTTAATCAAATTTTTACACCCCTAGTAACAACACAAGTTTGATGGGAATTGTATAGTGAGTTTTTTAAGTAATTTTCACTTGGATCAGTAAAATAGTTAGTTTACATATCAGCACCTAGTCCCTTATAACATCCATGTACTTGCTGCACTGAAATACATGTATTATGAAGCTTTTTAGTGCTGGTCACTTTAAAAATGTTTTAGCAAAAATGGAAGCCACCACAAAGGAGTTACCAATATTAAATAAACAGCGCAGCTTTAATAATTACACATTTGTTAGCCTTAATGAGGTAAACAGATACTTAACTCATCATGAACAAATAGTTTAAATGATTTTGACTTATTAACTACTTAGTTAAGGGTTTTTTTTATTAAGATCTTTGTTCATGCTTAATTCAGACTAATTAAAGTGTAATTATTATAAAACGTTACCAAATAAACAGTAAACAGCATATTCAGACCTAACTGCTCCTCATATATTTACCACTAATCCAAAAATTACTTAAAAGTGCAATGTACAACTTTTCTAGTGGAGGGTCCGAGAATGTTCCATGCTATGGCAATAAAAATATCAATTTAGCACTTATTTATTATGGTTGTTTCAATGTCACAAACCAGGAAGACGTTTGTAAAGAAGCAATTACAACGAATGGCCCAGGTGTAGCCCGACACTGACACCTCCCGTCTCTGACATGTTTGGTTGTAATTGTTGATGAGCCAAACATAAGAGAATGCTACAATGACATTTAGATGAGAAAAACTGGGCCATTTTCTCATTTTTCCTTGATTTTGTTAAACTTACTACCGCGAAAAGAGAAGTTGTAATAGCTTCTTTACTAACGTCTTCGTGGTTTGTGACATAGCAGAATGGAGCCTATTGGTCAATAAATACATGTTTCTTCTGTGAATAGGGGCGACTCTCTGTGGATCTGAATTGTAACTTCCACTATCCCCACTGCGATCACCATTATATCACCATTACACCCCCTGAGCTGATAAGACCAGGCCCTGAGCTGCTCCGGGACGCTGATGTGGCTGGGACAGACGTCTCCACACACTGTCAGGAAGAACTCGCAGGTGTCCGCCGCACCTTTAATGAACTCACAGACTGCGCAAAATGTTTTGTATTGATTATCTCTCAGCGTCTCAAGCCCGACTCCACAAATGCAGTGTTTTTATCAACGTGCAGGAAGCAGAGACAGAGACAGGTGCGGCAGGGTCAGAGCTGCAGACAGGGACTGAGGCAACTGGAATCATGTTGTACAGTTCAGAAAAAAGGACGTGGTGGAGGCTCCGTCATTTGCTTTTCTCCATGGAGATGTTAACGCTTCGCCTGGAATGTTTCACAGTGCGGCATTAAACCTTCTTATCTCCATGGAGACCAAACCATACCAAGTTACAAGTCAGATCTGTGGAGAGGAAACCCCAGTCACAGTCAGGATGCATGTTTTTATATTCATTTTTGAGCTATAAAACCATCTGTAATTGAATAAATGTAAAGTAGAGTAGTTTAATGTCACACTGTGGAACATTTCAGGCATCTCCATAACCATAGCGCCCCTTTAAGGAAGACAGAAAGCAAAAGGAATGACATAAAATGAATCTTCTTAAATAAATGACTCAAAATTAGTCATTATAAATTGGTAAACAGAAAAATGTCTGTAAAATAAAAAAATCAATTTGAGAATGAGTCGTGCAGAAAATATATGGATTAAAGTTTTGGATCTCACTGTGAATGTGCATTTTAATCAGACATGAATATAAAATGCATGCAATTAAGTCCCAGTGTGTGTACTTTTTTATGAAGTAATAAGAATAAAAAGGTCGTAGGAATAAATAGTATGACATAGTATTCTTAAAGTTGTACTGTGTGACATTTTTACAACATTACACATGACTTAATGTTTTATTGGATTCATTTTTCTTGTGAGTCCAGCTACTTTTCCACAGATTTCCACTATTTTCTGATTACGTTTTAATGTTTCCTCATCAAAAACATACCTGGAGTTGTGTTTTGTTTCATTCACACATGTTTAAACAGTAAAAAACCCCAAAAAAATAAGGCTGAGGTTCTTCTCTCAAACTGAAAATGTACTGTTGCACCTTGTGATGTCATGCGGTGTTACAAAAAGTGCTCCACTGTGTTTTTAAACTCCATACACCTTCACTAGGATCATTTAAATTACTTCAGTTCTGAAATGCACTGAACTAAAAGTAAATGGTACCTTGAAAACTACCACTAAATGACATCACAAGGGGGAACAGACTATTTTGAGCTTTGGAGAGGTTGACAGACTACCCGAACATGTATAAAAGAAGAAAACGCACAACTCTAGGCATGTTTTTGAGGAGGTAACAGCATTTTAACATGTCTTAAATCTCACGAGAAGCAATTTTGTGTAATGCGGGACCTGTAAGTAAAATCCAATCCCGTTTTTGTATAGCACCATTCACTTTAAGAGTCACTGGTTTAGCAATGCATGTGAGTAATACTTGTAGGTGAATAGCTGTATTATTTACTAGTAGACAGCTACCGGCCTCTCTCTCCAGCTCTAAATAAGTCCCTGACAAACACATAACACGCAGTCTTCCAATACAACAGAGCGCGGCGAAAGGTGAGGGCCTGGCAGAATGGATGGTGGCTGCTCTAGAAACATCAGTTCAATCGTGCCATGGATTAAGCCTGGGAGAAAATCCATTAGCTGTGGCCGCCCGTGCTCTGGAGCTCAACCCAAACAAAGAGCTGTTTACTGTGAATCGACATCCTTCATACCAGCGCGGATTCATTTGGGCCCCGCGCTGGATACGTTGCGCTCAAAAGCCAGGACAAGGTAGAGTGTTTTCTGAAGCAATCTTTAAATGGAGCAATTCTTCTTGAGGGCTGTCAGGGCCCAGCTACTGGCACAGAGCTCTCTCCCTCATCGACCTGTATTACGGCCTCAGTCACTCTCACTCGCAGCGCTCACAATGGCATTCCTCTCAGCTGGAGTATGACGCTAAACGCACGCCAAACGCAACCATATGAATCACAATGCAAGGTGCACTGGGTGACTTTTCATTTTGGGCGTCCTTCATTTGCTTGTTTCAATGGAAATGTCATTACTCCTCTTGGAATGTTCCATAGTATGACATTAAACAGATCTACTTTACATTTATTCAATTACAAGTGGTTTTATTGCTCAAAAATACCCATAAAAACAGGTATTCTGGCACAAATTGGCAGCCTCTCTTCCACCAATCTGTCCCAGGGCAACAGTAGTAGCTCACACCACCAAGTGTGGAGAGAATGAACAATGAACTGCAAAGCACTTTGGGTATCTTGAAAGGCACAATGTAACTGCAGTGATTAATTAATAATGAATTAATAATGTCCATGGAGAAAATAATTTGTTGGACCCTCCAAAAGTTACACAATGCATCTTTAAGTTGATTTATTATAATTTTGTCTGTCCTAATAATGAACTTAATTGGATTAAGGTTGGAGGTTAAAGGTGCACTTTGTAACTTTTCTGGTGGTGCGTCTGCCATCTGCTTGTCTCCATGGAGATGTGAATGCTTTGTGTCGAACATTACACAATATTGCATTAATTTATCTATCCTGACAGAGACGAGTGGGCGACACTACCAGGTCATGTTAAAGGTCAGATCCAAGGAGAAGTGTCCCCACTCACAGTAATACTGCATGTTTTGTCAAGATATTTTTGAGCAATAAAACCATTGTTAAAAATGCAAGATCATTTTAAGCCTCGACTGTGGACTGCTTCGTGGAGAGATTTTATTTTGAAAATCTGGTGGCAGAGGGATAACTGATGTGGTTGTCTGAAAGTATTTGAAAATTAAGTTTTAAAAAAAAGAAAATAAAAACAAGCTTGGGCTGATCACGTGCGTGTAGTCCAATCAGAGCTCAAAAGTATTTTAAAACAGCATGTTAAACTTTAAAACAAGTTATGAGGTTATATTAACTTACTTTTTACTGATCTCCTCATTGTATTTACACCGTAAGTCCCGCAGCTCAGTCTGCGCCGTGTCCAGAGCTGTCGAGACAAACATTGATATAATAAGGTTCTGCTTCATTCCAACTTTCTCTGAGCAGGTTTGACAATATAATTATATCAAGTTTATTATTACTGTTACGTCTGTATGCATTTAATATGACTGTGCTACATAAACTAAAATATAACATAAAACCTAGAAAACCTAAAAGCACAATCTTGAAGTTTCAGTAGGGGGCGCCACATGGAGCCCCAGTCTTTAACAGGTGCAGAACCCTGGTCCAGTATAAACACTTACATGAATGTAGAGCCTTGATCTTGTCCTCTGCCTCAGACAGTCTCTGGGTCACACTCACATCTGAGCTCTCCTCCTCCTCCTCCCTGCAGCAGAACATTCAAACAAGGACATCGGTGTCAATCTATTTTAAAGTGTAAAATAAAACATTAAACAAGTTTTTCAATAATGACGAATACTGTGAGGATAAAAACAAAACAGGATCAGGACACCCCTAATACACTGAATGAGTGGATGATGGACAGAGCTACTCACCTTCCGTCCTGTGCCTGCTCCTGGTGGTTCTGCTGAGGGGATCCCGGGGCCCCAGGGGCCGGGGTGCTGTTGGGGGTCATCAGGGCGCTGGGACAGGGCTCTGAGGTCTGGTCTGTGTCTGACACTGGGACCACTGCACTGTCCTCTGTGGGATTAAACAGAGGAGAGGAATCACAGACTAGACAAGAGCTTAAGGAACTTTAATAACATTATTTATTTATTTATTGTGACAAACTACAAACATTTCAGTTCCGTCTTTTTCTCGATCTCTTATGATTATTGTAAGTGAGTAAGGAGGTGCTACCTGTGTGTTTAAGGCACTGCAGGTGTTGTTTCCAGAGCCCAGAGATCTCCTGGACCAGGGCCTCTCCGTCTGGAGCTGAGCTGTGCAGCCTCTGCAGCCTCTCCTCCAGACTGTGGGACGCCTCCAGCACAGGGGCAGGGTCTGCAACACCAAACATTGTACTGCTGAGTACGGGGTCGGAAAAGACCCGGGCATGTTCCCTGAAAGTCTAATATGTGTTTCTGACTGCTGCGTGTAAAGTGCATGTGTACAGTGTTTTAAACAGACTCCGCTGAGACGTGTCCCACACAGTGACTTGAGCCTGAACAGTTCACAAGGACCAGCTGTACATATTCAATCAGAGATCCTGTGTAATGAGCCCAGTGCCGTACATGAGCGACAGGCAAGAGGCAGGCCCAGCACACCTCGCACACAGCTCAAGTCTGCTCCTGAAAAGGCCTAAAAAGAAAAAAGTGTGATTCTTTAGCACAACAGAGGAGCTGTTTTGCAATGCATGCGCGGCAGCAGCGGGCCCATGGGGCCAACTAGGAGGCTGTTTCTCAGCTAACAAGTCTCCTCTGTATCATTTGATCATTTAAATTATTATGCCAGGAATCCTCAGGAGGCGCTCGGCACTCCACATCACAGGAGTGTTTTTAATCTTGCCTCGCCTTTCTTCCCCTCCCCAAAAGTTCAGCTCAGAAGAGCAGCCTGTTGTGTACCTGCCGACAACACCAAAGGAGGTGACTGTGGTGCCAGGCACAGAGAGGCTCAGGGGAGAGAGGCACGTGCACGCCCACGCGCACTCACTTCAAACTCCAAAAGAGCTGCAAAATCGCTGCTTTGCTGCACAAACTTTTCTCCCACAGCTTTCATCCACTCGTCTCCTCGGCGCGTGGAGCCCGATTGGATCGCTCTGAAGTGGCTTTATAAGAAGTTGGAGCCACAGACACTTAAACTTTGCCAGATTCCGTTGGAAGAATGAATCCGGAGTCTGCAGGCCACAACACAGCCACTCATCACAAACAAAAGTTTACAAAGTGCAATTTGCTGAAATCCTGACCACGCATTGCAACTGGCTACATCTGCATTTTCATCAGACAAACATTTTGGGCCATCTAATTGATTGAGCTATTTTTCCCAGGACCGTTTACAGTTGTCGGCTTCATTGTTACACTGTGCGCACAGCTATTGCATCAGTCACTGGGGACATGACTATTAAGAGCACAGCTCTTCTAAGACAAACAGGATGACTTAAAGCACGGCTCTCCCATTGACTCTCTGTCACAGAAATCACTTTATCAGCCTCTTTCCCATATATCCTTTCAACTTTGACTGATCAAAGCACACACATTATAGTACGGATCCCGCACTCACCGACAAGCCGGATTATCAATCAGCAGCAGGGGAGTCAAATAAAGTCAAATTTAAAGTGAAGGGATAGAACTTAAGTCAGAACACAAAATTAACCCCGTCAAAGGCGGGTCTCTCAGGACAGAGGATCTGCAGCAGCTCAGCTCCGTCCACTATAAAGCTTAGATAACTTTAGACACATGTGCTAATGAATCCTCCGCTAACACACACAGCAAAGGCTTTAATAAGAACTATTGCGGTATCACAATAATCAGACAATGATGACAAACCTCACCTGCTCACAAATGTAAGGCTTACCCACCTACCACAGTGTGGATGAACTGGAGAAAGGAGGAAACAAGAGAAAATACAGTGAGTTTTTTGAATGCAAACGAGAAAAACTGGGGCATACTCATAATGACTGAATTTAAAGCATTTTATCTTCAATAAAAAACATTGCTTATCAGTCATGTACTGATAAAAGACCTTCAACAATATTTGTGGTCATGTAGTTACTAAATAAAAGATGTTAAACATCGTAAATACTTCTGCAAAGATATGAAAATGTTTCTGAAGGTTGTTGTATTTCTCTATTTCCACAAACTAAAACAGACGGGTCAAAATCCAGCTATAGATTATTTTTTTCTCTATATATAAAAAGATAATGTTTTAGATTAGCCTGTTCATTGAATAGTCACAATGATGTTTGCATTTACATAATCAAAAATACTTGGTATTTCAATTTTCCCAATGCAACATAGAATTTTTAAGAATATTATGCAACAGGCTGAGTTCACGTACTTTACCTACTTTCCCCGCTCACCCCTCCAGTCGTCCACCTGTCACTCACCCAGAGTCTGACCAACCACAGTCAAGTGGGAACTCAAAGAAGTCAAAACCAAAGGGAAACAAAGATATGATACGATTTTGTTTTTAGGGTTTAGGTTTATCCACCACAAAGCTCCAGTCACCAGCAAATGTCCTGATAACCCAACATGAACTGATATGTCTATATGAGAATTTATCCCATAACTAAAATAAATACCTTTATATACGTCTGTGCTTTCTCATCCCATAGCTCTATATCACCTTACCACTTTGCACGAGCATTCACTCCTTGGTGCATTTTGAGTGAAGTTTGGTTTTATTTCATGTTAATTCAAAATGTTTTTTCACTGCACTCTTTGTTCGGCGCGTCTTCTTCTTTAAAAGTGCTTTTGTGTTGATGTCAGAACTCCTCCATCTTTGCCAGTGTCAGACAAAGACTCAGCGAGCAGGTTAAGAAGTTTCTCTTTCACTTGTTGTTTTGTTCGCTCACAAAAGGCGCCGCTACCTCTTTTACTTTGCACTATGTTCTCACGCTTACTGCCACATCAAGGTAAAGAGTCGTGGTTCACCGACTGAATATCAAATGCCAGAAAACGCTCCATAAAGACAGCTGTCATGTTTTAAAATGGGATGTGTGCGAGTTGAAAGTAGCAGAAAGTATATGGTATTAACTTAATAGTATCATCTAAATGGAATCTGCTAAAGGTTTACAGATAAAAATGAATATTCTGAGTATATTTGTGATAGAATTAAAGGCTGAGAGTTGATCAGGTCTAATATACCAACATCCTTGATTCATACTGTATCAATAAATGGCATTTTCATATAAGTTTGGTACTTGTGAGCCGTGGATTAAAGGCTGTGGATTTGTTTAATTCAAGTCTACAACTCCACCTTATGATGTAGTGGTAGTTTTTTAAGTTAACCGACATTTTACCCTTTTTGTTCGGTAGAGATTGAAAATTCCAGGGCTGAATTCATGCAAATGCTCCACAAGGTTTCTGTTTGAGAGAAGATCACAGACTAAATAACTTGGGATTATAAAGTCCAGTCGCCAAACTCTTTAAGGGCTCATATTATGTTTATTCTAATGTTAAAACGTGGTTTCCTCACGACAAACACACTTGGAGTTGTGTTTTGTTTAATTTACACATGTTTAACACACAAATCCTCCAAATTTAGAAATTATCCTGTTCCACCTTGTACAGGAAGTGCTCCAAACACCTTCACAAGAATCATTTGGATGATTTCAACCCTGGAATTGTCATTCTCTACTGAACAAAAGGTAAAAGGAACTTGAAAACTACCACTTGATGACATCACAAGGTGGAACAGAGCATTTTGATTTTTGTGTGAATGAAATAAAACACAACTCCAGGTCTGTTTTTGAGGAGGTGACAACATCATAACTTGGCTTAAAGTTCACAAGTCAATTCTTATAAACAGCTTACAGAGATGAGGAAAAAAAGCAACGCGCGCTCACAGGGAAGCGAAAGGAACGAGTTTAAGGACGTTTGTACACTTTCAGCAAGAATTCTATTAGCAGATTTATAAATGAGACACCACAAAAGTATCACTCTTCTGGTTTTGAATCGACTGACCTCTAAATTTTAGCTGGAGTATTTGCTTCAAGTCTATAATTCATAACAAGTGAAAAGAAGCCTTCCTACTGTACTTCCAACAGTCCCTCTTATCTGTAAAGGTGAAAGTGGCCACTCTTGTCACTTACTCTTGCCTCTTGCCATTGCACAAGTCTTACTGTTCGTTGCAGCAGCGTGTTTACGAACCTTGAAGTCCACTCGGAGAATAATAAAAATAAAAAAATAACACACAAGATGTTTTGAATGAAAAGAAAAAACCTTGGAGCGCAGCCTTGTAAATTAATTTGCTCGTGTTGTATGATGGGAACACAGCTGGCCTCATTAACATGCGCACAACAAATAATTATAGTTTTTTTCTCCCCCTCTCTTCAGTCGGCCAACGCTCGGCTAATGGGCTTGCTGGGTTAATTATGTCAGCGCGTAATTGCACAGAGCCCAGGGAGACGTAATGGCGCTCCCTGCCGCGCTCGCCGCCTAATGATGTGGTATCGCTGACAAGGCCAAGACGGACCGCCCCAACGCACCTGCCACACACACCCCGAACCTGGTCAAACGGCACCCGTCCTGCACCCACCCTGCAC
>KN491563.1:0-11904 GCA_000787155.1 Scartelaos histophorus | reverse complement strand
AAAAGGACACTGGAACTTAGATCGCGACGCATTGGGCGCGTTCCGAATTGGACGTTATCAAGTTTTGGTTCGCGACGTAAAGAGGGAGCAACGCGCGTCAGACACAGCGAATTATTATGATCCACATGGACGACCTTGGTTTTATTCGTGCGTGGATTATGTTACGGCGGTTTGGATGTGACCTTCGCGCACTTTGGTAAGTAGGTAACGTAAATACGATTGTCGGTGCCATATGCGCCGAGTTTGGTCACGTCTAAAGCCAGTGACCCTCCGTGAGGCGAGTTAACACGAAGCAAACAGGGACAATGACAGATAAAATGTTAAAAAATAAACCAAAAACAACCAGGGCTGATTCAAAACTAGGATTAAACCTTAAATCTTAAAATTGTAGGCCCGTTTGGAGACTGGGTGCACTGCCAATTTATCTGATCTGGCAAGATTTTAAAACTTATATCAGGTTATTCATCTTGATTTCAGATTTATTCTATATTTTAATAGCCCAGACACTGCTTACTTCTAGTCTAGAGGGAGTTTATTTTAAAATAACTAATAAAACGTAATAAAACTAAATATCTGTCCATGTAGCAAGAGAATTTCACTACTTTTAAGTTATTTTCGGATAGATTTAAGTGTTTATATCTTAAGCTTTTTGCAGTGAGGCAGGGAGGACATGCACCGGCGCTTCAGAGAAATCTAACCCACAACCTCCTTACAGAGAAAAGGGGACAGGATAACCACTCTGCCACAGCCACACGGGCAGAACACGCAAACAACCGATTCCATTTAAAGTGTTTCGCGTTTTACTGTTTTCCGAGCTGTTATAATGATATTTCCTCCTTTTTTTCGTTCTTCTCTCGATCTGAAAACGCTCCGTTCCACCTTGTGACGTCATGCGGCAATACAGGAAGTGCTCCACTGTGTTTTTAAACTCCATACGCCTTCGCCAGAGTCATTTGGATCATTTCAAACCTGGGATTGCCGATCTCTACTGAACAAAACAAAGTAAAATGGAGCTGTTCACTTGAAAACTGCAGCTTCATGACGTCACGAGGTGGAACAGAGCGTTTGGAGCTTTGGAGATGGAGACAGACTCATAATAAAGGTCTGTTTTTGTGGAGGAACAACATTATGACGTGATTTACAGCTCAAAAAGGTCAGACGCTCAAATCTTCTGTTGTCAGAATGTTCGAAATTCTGGAGGCAAAATGAAGCGAACGTCAAATATTTAAACAGGCAAACAGACAAACAGACGACATTATAACTAAAATAAGTAATGGTTTAGAATTTTCAATGTATTTACTTTGCTTCTCTGTTAAAAAAGGATGGGAAAATGCAGTTTTTTTACCCTAAAATAGTATTTGAGCCTCACAAAAAGTCTAATTTATGATGAAAAGTGTCATAAATCTGTAGATGAAGTGAAAAACTGATGTGGGCTCAACATTTTTACAAAGGCAAAATCCAAATCCTCACAGAAATGTTAAGTATCGATCATAAACTTCTGTCAAATAAACAAATAATGTAAAACACAAAACTGGATCTGAATCCCAGTTTTCCCATTAAAATCACATCATGTTTTCAGCTTCACTTTTGCCTCCAGCTGCTCCATCCCCGAGTTTAGAATGTTTTAGTTTACAGTTTCTCAAAAGGTCTGTTAGAGTCGCTATAATGGTTACGTGGAGATTGTGCTCACCTGCTTGTCTCCATGGAGATGACATCCCCGTGCCCGGAATGTTCCCCGGTGCGGCTTTTTAACCGGGAGTGGAGAGGTCAGATCTGTGGAGAGTCGTAGCCCTCACAGTAACAACATGTTTTCATTTTGAGCCTTTATTTCAGGCGACGCGAGGCTCTGATCGGGTTTCGAATGACCCCCGAGAGCCGCCCCTGCCGCCCCTGCGTTACTGTGGCAGAGTGGTTAGCCCGTCTCCCGGAGGGTTTGTGGGTATAAAGGAACTATAATAAATAAACCTGACCTAGATGGTGACAGTGCGATTCACACAGAGGTTCCTCCCCGGAGACCGTGCTTCACTGTGAAAAATGTGACTCTGCGTTAGTTAAAGCAGCACTGCGCAACTTTTCCGCTGCTCATTGCTTTGTCTAGAATGTTCCTTGACTTTAAACATGTGGCGTTTCTGATCAGAAACGCAGTCATAACTTCTGCGGACAGGGGCGCCTCTCCACAGATCCGAACTGTGACGCTGAGTAGTGCCGCGACCTGCTCGTCTCCCTGGTGACAGGCGGGTTTAATTTGTACTGCGGAACATTCTAGACAAAGCAATAACCCTCCGCTAGATTTTTTGACTCAGACTTGATTTTTTTCTAGTTTTGATTTGATTTATTCTTTTTGTCATATCAAAGTAGATGAGAAAGTAGATTTTTCAACAACAAAATTAAGAAAAACATAAAGAAATTAAAATCAGATGGTCAAAACTCCATCCATCTTCTCCCGCTTAGTCCGGCTGGGTTGCGGGGGCAGCACTGCCCATTACTCTGTGCACCAGACCCAGACCCTATGAACCTCTGCAGGTGGTGACCCACAGGAGGGTGGGACTCCCCTACGCTCCCTGATGTAAACTGTTCATAGGGTGTTGCATGTTTTTGGTTGATGGGGGAAACCGGAGGAAACCCATCCAGACACGGGGAGGAAACATGCAAACTCCACACAGAAAGGCCCGGGCGACCCGGGGATCGAACCCGTAACCTTCTTGCTGTGAGGCCTGAGTGTTGCCGCCGATGGTCAAGACAATTAGCGTAATTAAATAAACTGTTCGTATCCGGCGCTTTGTTATAATCTGCGGGAATCACCGAAATGATTCTAGTGAAAGTTTAAAAACACAGAGGAGCACGCAGCAAATTGCTTTTTAAAACTTACATCAGGTTTTTCGTCTTGTTTTTCATATTTATTCTCTACTTACTAGTTCCGAGGCGGCTTCGTTCTGGTCTAAGGGAGTTTATTTTAAGAGAACCACTTTTAAGTTGTTTCCTGGTAGATTTAAGCGTTTTGCTGCGCACTTCCTGTACGATCACGCGACATCACGACGTCACGAGTGTTTTCAGTTTGACAGACAAACTGAGCTCAAATACACAGGGTTTGTGCATGAGCCAAGTTCGTCTCTTTATTCTCCGTTTATCCTTGTGTGAAGCTCAGAACCTCCAGAATTGCTGAAATTCTAAGAGCACATTTTCAAAGCATTTCAAATTCAAAACAAAAATGTCACCTTAACAGCACAAATAAATTCAAACCCTCAAATTCAACAGTCAAAATACAGAGCGTAAAATGTGCAGTAAAAAAAAATTTGCAGGGATGATCCAAGATGCCAAGGCCGAAGCAATCGATCCAAAGTGAACGGATCTGATTTAGTAACACACAGGAAACGGTGCAGTGAAGCGATCTGATTGGTCAGAATTATCCTCATCCAAACCTCAAGCCCCGCCCCCAGATGAGAACGGCCAATAGGAAACAGCCTCTGTCCTCCTCACTCTCTCTGGATCGATTACTTCTGCCTTGACGTCTTGGGTTTTTTTTTTACGCTCTGAATTTTAACTGTTGAATTTCAGGACTTGGAAATACTCACTGAATTTTTATTTTGAATTTGAAACATATTGAAAAAAGTACACTTAAAATTTCAGCAACTAAAATTCAAACTTTTTTTTTCAGATTTAAAAACTTCAAAATGAGAAATTCAGTGGTATTTAAAATTCAAAATCTGATGGAACAAATTATCTTCCATAGGATAAACTCTCACATATAGATAAACTTTAAACAAACCGGTCAAAAAGATTCCATGAAAGAGACGAAATTCCCATTATAATCCGGGATAGTGTAAAATGAAACGGGTTCCGAACAGGAAGTGAGCTTGGGCACGTTTCTGGCTCCACTGACGCCGGCTCAGTTCACTTTACACTGAAACATCGTCGCTGGTGTTTTTATTTTCGCTATTTTGTCCGTGAATCCGTTTCTGATATGGAACCGGCACCAGATTCGCGCCTATAAATGCTGGCCTCGCTGAGCTTCGTTTGCCTGGAGCCGGACACTTCTTTAAACAGTCCGTGAAACTATGAAAACTCTTTAATCGTTTTAATACTTTTTTTTCCCCCATGTTTCTTTGCAGTTGCCAGTTTTGAATCTGCGCAATGAAGAAAGCTGAAGTTTTCCAGGATTGTTCCAGTTCTACACGATGGGAATTTCGCCTTTTAAGGAATAATATGAGATCATTTTCAGCTGTTAACACGGATACAAGGGAAGAGAGCGGATGATACGCCAAAACGAAGAAGTGGAAATGTGCGTTTAACTTCAGAACTACTTTATATTTTTGTATTCAAGATGGCGGAGTCCGTTTGAGCGGGAAAACGGCTACGATTTCTGTAATTTTTTTTTGTTTCGCACCATTTTTCTCACTAAGCTTTTTCGATATTGTCTTCCGGATTTTTGTAACTTTATTTGTTGCGTTTTTATGGATTTTTTGGCATTTGTTTCAAGCTTTACGCAGCCATTTTGAATAATCCTCGACAATAGCAGCTCATACGCACAATTATGTACTAAACTAACCAAAAATTCTTCTTATCTGGCAACCCCATAATTATTTTTGACCTATAAATCCGGTATTTTTAGATTTTTTTCTATCAAATTTGATCAACTTAAAGCTAAAACTTAATTTTTTTAAATTCCATTTGAAAATATTCTGTAATATCACATTTTTATAAACTCTAAACAATTCCATAAACTCAGCTTAAAAACTTTAAAAAAAAATGATATGAATATGTATCGCCCAATAAATATTTTGTTTTAAGTTTTAAATTTGAGAATTTCTTTTACCGCCAAACTATATTTTTGAATCACCAAAATCACAACATAAGTATTTTGTTAAAGTAGTAAATTTTAGTTATGAGAATTTCTTTTACTGCCAAAGTCTATCGCCAAAATATAAGCATTTTTAAATCTTTGAAATTTTAGAGCTATAAACTATGATATTTAATAGATGATTTTATTCACATTTTAATTAAATTTTTTAAGTAATTCTACAACTTAATATTTATCCTGAATTTCTCATATATTTTTGATTTTTAAGACATTTTTTTCTGCTACTGCTAAAGCTACTCCTTATAACTACTTTTTACTTTACTTATATAGAGTAATTAATTTTATTTTATTTCCAATTTTGATGTCACAAACTCAACAGTCTAATATTTATCCAGATTTTTGTACACGTCGCTGACAAACTTGGATTCCTTTTTGTATTTTTGCATCGGCCTCTAGATGTACAAACTGCTCCGAACTATGGGGTGCGTCAAGTCCAAAAAGCGCGACCAAAACGCAAACTCCACGGAGAAGGGGCGTGGTCACAGAGGAGGAGGGCGAGGAGCAGCAGGAGGAGGAGGAGCGGAGAAGGTTTACCTGGTGCCTTCGGATCAGCAGCCCCAGGTCCCTCCGGTGAGCCCGGCGTTGCTGGACTTCGCTCAGAGACTGTCGGAGGAGATCGTGAGCCGGGCGGTGCAGCAGTGGGCGGAGGTGGACCGGAGATACGTGGACATACCGTACATAGAGTGCGACGTGCCCTGACGACGCTAACGTGCTAACGCTAACACGTGCCGACGCCAACACAAGCTAGCGTTGGTCGAACTCTGTTGTCAAAGCCGAACTAGGGCTGGGAAAAATATCGATTTGCATATTTTTCTGGAAAGCTTTGGGATAAGATTTGCGATTTTTCTTTCAATAAAACGATTCGCTTCAGAGTTCGTTTTCCAGAGGTCCTATATTACGCACAATGAACTCTTGTGAGCTTTAAGTCATGTTATGATCATCAAAAACATCTAGAGTTGTTGGAGTCTTTCATTCACACATGTTTGAGTGATCCTTCTTTAAGCTCAAAATGCTGTTCCACCTTGTGATGTCATGAATGGTAGATTCAGGATGACAGGTACTTTTTAACCTTCAGTTCAGCAGAGGTTGGGAAAAGGCTCTGTTCACGCTTACGTCACAAACCAGGAAGACGTTTGGAAAGATGCGAGACGTGTGGCTGTAATTGTTGATTAGCCGAACATAACAGAACGCCGCAATGACATTTAGATGAAGAAAACTGGGACATTTTCAAATTTTTCCTAGATTTTGTCAAACTTACTACCATGAACTAGCCAGGCTGGCGCCACCTAGCGCCTCCGCTCAGTTTCATTTTACTCCAGCTACTAGGTCAGGGAACGACTAATCAGGGACGGTCCGCTTGCGAACGAAAAACAGTCGCCCAATCAGCGAACAGAGACGAGGCCGTGACGTCTAACGTAAGCGTCCATCCGGGTCTGTTTGTAGTTTTGTAGCCAAGCTAGCTTTGTAGCCAAGCTAGCTGCACAGAAACGGCAACGATCGCTGACACTCATGCTTTCCGGACTACACTGACTGTTTGGGCGCATTACACACGTCACGTCCGGTTACGAGCAGAAAGCAGCGATTGGTTAAAGCAAAAAAGAACCCACCCACTGTGGAGCGAACGAATCCCAATGGCGCGAGGTCAGACGGTTTCCACGGAGTGAAAGAAACACGGAGTGAAACCGTCTGATGCATCAGGCTAACCCTGAACACCAGAAGCTGTAAATGCTTTTCTCCAAAAATCTTCCTTGTTTGTGACGTAAGTGTAAACAGAGGCGACTCCAGGGACGAATTCAACCAACTGATTCTAGAGAAGGTGTATGAAGTTTAAAAACACAGTGGAGCACTTCCTGTATTACCCAAGGTTCCCACAATCATGGAAATCCTGGAGTAGTCATGGAAATTGAAAATGTAATTTCCCAGGCCTGGAAAAGTCACGGAATTTTTCACCCAACTACAGTTTTTATTAGATTATTATGATTTTTTTTTTACGTATGCGCAGCCGCTCCAGCATATTTATGACTCGTGACGGGGAAGGTGTCTCTACTGCCCCCTGCTGGCTGTGGTCACTGGGAAGAGGAGGAGGGTGGAAACGCTTAACATGTGTAAAGTCATTAAAAATTCAGTTTGGGTCATGAAAAAGTCATGGAAAAATTTAGAAATGTTGTCAGTGAAAAAGAACTTTGATTACCACATAACATCACGAGGTGGAACAGTGTTTTCAGTTTGAGAGAAGAACTCAGTGCAGTTTTTATGCATTTTTGTTTTTGTGTTAAACGTGTGTGAATGAAACAAAACACAACTCCAGGTCTGTTTTTGACGAGGAAACAACATTAGAACATAAATCAGAAAATAGCGTAATATGGACCCTTAAAACTCGTCATGACGAATTGAGAATCGTTATTGTCCTAGAAAAATCGCAGCATATTCCTGGAGCCATAATGCAAACTGCAAAATAAACTCCATACGCCAACAAAACTATGGACTGATGTGATGATATGGCCTGTGTTCATTTCTTTTATTCAGTGTCAGAAAGACGGACGACTTCCTGCACCGAAAAAATTAAGATATAAACACTTAAATCTATCAGAAAATGACTTAAAAGTAGTGAAATGATCAGTCCTTGCAGGGAGATAATTTTGCTTGACAAGTTCTCTTAAAGTAAACTACTTTTAGACTAGAATCAACAGTCTCCTAACTAGTAAACTAATAAAAAAAATCTGAAAACAAGATGAATAACCTGATAGAAGTTTTAAAATCTTGGTCAGATCAGAGAAATTTGCAATTTGAAATTTCCCCATTCTAAAGATCTTACATTTTGTTTTAAATTCTTCATCTCTGTGTCCAAAATTCTGATCCACAAATGTTGAAATTTCTCGTAATTTGTTTGGGATCCTCGTCACAAACAGACCTGGAGTTGTGTTTCGTTTCGTTCGCTCAAATTTAACACACGAAACCTGGATATTTACGCTCAGTTTGTTTTTAACTTTGTAAATTAACCAAAAATTCTTATTATCTGGCAACCCCATAACTAGTTTTGATCTATAAATCAAGTTTGTCTTCAGTATTTTTAGACTTTTTTTCTGTAAAATTTGACCAACTCAAAGCTAAAACTTTATTTTTACCACATGAATGTTTGATGCTACGAACTTGAACCTCCAAAATTTGTTTAAAAAAAAATAAAAAATTCAAAATTACATGTTGAAAATATTCTGTAATAACTCACTTTTATAAACTCTAAACAATTCCATAAACTCAGCTTAAAAACTTTAAAAAAAAATGATATGAATATGTATCGCCCAATAAATATTTTGTTTTAAGTTTTAAATTTGAGAATTTCTTTTACCGCCAAACTATATTTTTGAATCACCAAAATCACAACATAAGTATTTTTAAATCTTAGAAATTTTAGCGCTATAGACTGTCTCGTGATACCCAAATACTTAATAGATGATTTTATTCATCATTTCATTTTAAGTAAAACAACAACTTAATATTTATCTCTACTTCCTCATATATTTCAAATTTTAAGCCAATTTTACCGCTAATGCTAATGCTAATGCTAATGCTAATGCTAATGCTAATCCCCATAACTACTTTTTACTTTACTTCTATGGAGGAATTTTATTTAATTTATAATTTTGATGCCACTATCTCAACAGTCTAATATTTATCCGTATTTTCCGTAGCACATTCATTCATTTTTGCGTTTTTGCACCGATAAACTACTAGCGCTTCTCTGGATCTACAGGCTGCTCGGAACTAAAGGTAAAAAAAAAGGAGCTGTTAACGTGAAAACTAGCGTGCGAATGAAACAAAACACAACGACGCAACGCTGCTAAACGCTCACACAAGTCATTTTTGCGTTCTGCGGGAGAAGCTTTAAACTCGAGGAACTCTACGATGTCTCGATGTTACTCTGACTTACTCGAATCGTAACGGCGGTCGGTCACTTTTCAGTCAGATGCCCTCCCCTGGGACCTCGGCGCTGTCGGGTCAGTCAGTCTGTCTCCTCCTGCTTGCGTAAAGTGCCCCCTAATGGCGTCCCCGGAGACCTGCACAGATCTGACCAGAACGCCGGCGTACGAGCATTAGCCCTGACCACAAACACCGCTTCAGATGTGTCCAGGAAATCACGTGGTCACAGCAATGCACATTTGGCCACGTCTAAAAAAAAGAACTTATTTCTTTTTCTTCCGTCTGCTCTGCGGTTCGAATCTGTGACACCCGTGGAGCTTTACGTTACATTTTGGGGCGTTTTGGATCGTCAAAAGTTTCGAAAATCTGACAATCGAAACGAGATATTTATTCGAGCAGGTGTCGATACTAAGAAAGTCCCACTGACAGGACAGAAATGAAGCTTCCCTGAAGGTCTTTAGAACGATCTAGAACTGTGTCAGAACAAGAATAAGAGCAGATGGACTAGTGTGCGCCCATGGACCTGGTTTAGACCTGGTTTAGACCTGGTTTAGACCTAGAGAGCCACAGAGTCACTACAGAGAGCCTGAGGAGCCACAGAGAGCCACAGAGTCACTACAGAGAGCCACAGAGTCACTACAGAGTCTGAACACAAGGGGGAGCCAAAGAGACTAAGTCATCGGTGTCAGAGGAGAGACGACGCTCAGGTCCAGAATCTGGTTCTGTCCTGATACAACAACTTCAAACTCGATACCAAGAACATACTCGATACTCGATACTCGATACCGATTCTGATTCCAACGATGAAAATAAAAACCCTGTGATTTTCCACTTTAAATGGTACAACTTTCTGTTCCATTCTTCTGTGTCCTAATATCATAAAAACCAGGACCAAACCAGGACTAAACCAGGACTAAACCAGGTCTAAACCAGGACCAAACCAGAACCAAACAAGGACTAAACCAGGTCTAAACCAGGACTAAACCAGGTCTAAACCAGGACTAAACCAGGACTAAACAGCTCCATGGGTACTAGTCCACGTGCTTTTATATTCACAGAGACAAACATCTCAGAGTCAATACAAACTTTGGACTGCAAAAAATCATTAGGTTTAACTTTTAGACCCGCTTTAGACCCGGTTTAGACCCAGTTTAGACCCGCTTTAGACCCGCTTTAGACCCGGTTTAGACCCGCTTTAGACCCGGTTTAGACCCGGTTTAGACCCGGTTTAGACCCGGTTTAGACCCGGTTTAGACCCGGTTTAGACCCGGTTTAGACCCGGTTTAGACCCGGTTTAGACCCGGTTTAGACCCGGTTTAGACCCGGTTTAGACCCGGTTTAGACCCGGTTTAGACCCGGTTTAGACCCGCTTTAGACCCGGTTTAGACCCGGTTTAGACCCGGTTTAGACCCGGTTTAGTCCGAGTCCTGTACTGCAATTTAATGTTGAAAATCACATTCTATTATATTGTCTAAATAAAGAGTATTTTGTATTATCATTGTGGTATCGGAATCAGTATCGAGTATCGAGTCCTTATCGAGTCCTTAGTAGCAAAATCGACAACATTAGAGCATTTTAAATTGCAATTTTGAGCTAAAAATTGTTGTGTTTTGCTTCATTCACACACGTTTGCCCTTTATTATTAATCCGTCCACATCTCCAAAGCTCAAACTGTCCTGTTCCACCTTGTGATGTCACGCAGTGCTAGTTTTCAAGTCAAGTTACCTTTCGATGATGTCACGCAGTGGTAGTTTTCAAGTCACGTTTTACCTTTCGATCAGCGGAGATCGGCATTTCCGGGGCAAAAATCGTCCAAATGATCCTAATGAATGAACTCGACATCACGAGGTGGAACAGGGTGTTTTCTGTGTGAGACGAGACCTAAATGTGCAGAGTTTGTGTGTTAAACGTGTGCGAACGAAACAAAACACAACTCCGGGTGTGTTTGTGACGAGGAAACCACATTATACCAAAAAAAAACTACTCAAGTAAATGCAGCTTCCCCTCCTCTGTCTGGGGGCTTAGTTTTGTGCACTGTCCCTTTAATCCGGTTGTGGTTGCCGTTGGTAACTTTTCACAGCGCGCCGTGGCTCAGAGCTGATCTGGCATTAAAGAGGATTGACACACTTTTGCGAAGGATTTAAACCGCGAAGCAGCCTGCACCTCCGCGCCAACACCGAGACAACCACGGCCCAAAGATCCACTGGAAAAAGAGAAAAACAGTGGGGGGTCCGTAACCTCCAGTCAAACGGAGCTCATGGAGGCCAGCAGGTGATTTATAGACTGATTTATAGACAAAACAGTGAAATAAAAACACCGGGATCATGTAGAGCGGGTTAACGCGAACATTTTAAGACCGAAATCGGGAAGCGGGGCGACAGTTTCAATGTAATTTTAAGACCGAAATCGGGAAGCGGGGCGACAGTTTTTCAATGTAAAGTGAACTGGAGCCAGAATCGATGGAGCCAGAAGCGCCGCCGTGTTCACTTCCTATTTTGTACTGTGGTCCGAAGCAAGAAAAATGATCAGATGAAGGTTTTTTTTTTGCCAAAACATTATTGAAATATTTTTTAAAAAGTGTGATATGCATTTTTTCATATTTAAACACTTATATATACAGTCCACGGTTGACGCAGGATTTAACTAAATGAGAGTTAAACTATGGCTTAACGAGAACTGATCCAGAATAAACCAGGTCTAAACCAGGTCGGGGACTCTGCATCATCTGACTTTCCAGGCGAAGATTTCGACATTTTAAACACGCATAATGACTGATTACGATGAAAAAATAAAAGGAAAAAAACCCACCCAAAAGCCCTAAACTGTTCATCCGAAGAGCGTGCGTCATTAGTTTGTAAATCGTAGGTGACCAATGAGATCTTTCATTTAACACTGAAATAAATGACTCTGATTGGACGATCGTGTTTGGTCGAACTCGAGATGAAATGTTGCTGCGACTTTATTTCTGAAACATTACAAGTGGTGAGTTATTAAAGCGTAGATGTGCTTTTTTTGGACTTGGAGCTACCGTGTGGAGGATATTAGGAGCAAATCGCAGGTTAACCTCTGTGAAGTCTTTGAACTTTTGGAGTCTATGGGAAAAATTTAGGGCTGCACGATATATCGAA
>KN491562.1:17169-29384 GCA_000787155.1 Scartelaos histophorus | reverse complement strand
ACCCAGAGGAGGGACACTTTTGGCTCTGGATCTGCTCACCCTCCCTGACCAGTCAATCGGTCACTAAAGTGTCTCTCTAATGATATGATAGATTCAAAGTCGTATTGCAGAAAATTCCAGACAAAGCAATAACATTTTCATGGAAGCAGGCAGGGGACCTTCCATCAGAAACAATACACAGTGCACCTTAATAACCGAATACATGAGTAGATCTATTACATTTTCTTGGAATGTTAAAATCTCAGCTCCCGTTGTATTGCTATTAGGCCCATCTATCCATTCATCAATCTGTCCATCTACTGCATCTCTCCATCCATAACCCTCTCATCACGCACATGCACAGAGCTGAGTGCTTTACACAGTGCGGAGCAGGTCATTCTTGCGTCATGCGATGGGGCCTTCTACATTTACATCGACTCCAGACGTGCACTCACTGGAGAGCAGCGGACACATTATTTATGCTAACGCAGTCTTTCAATATGAGCCCGAGAATGGAAGTCGCTGCTCTGAATTCATAGTACTCGCTGAAGTGATGGAATGCAAAGCAGTGGAATAATGTTTTGTTTTGTTTTTGCTTTGAGGAGATTGCCAACATCATCTGAGACCTTGAAGCAACAATTAGCCCGTGTGATCCGCTCAGAGTGACCCATACAACACCTGTATTGAGTTGTAAATAAGTATAGAGCTATGCATTTTAGGAAATAGCAAGGATAAGGCTATATTATGGGTCATGTTCACATATAAGGTTTATTATTGCGGTGAAATTACTTTTTCAGTCTCTAATGTAGCTAGTGCCCATTACATAGACTGGGGATAGGGAGCAGGGGTTAAAAAAGGACAAACAAATGCAAAGTTTTAAGGTGTTTACTGATTGATTAAAAATTGGTTCAGAGATTGATGTGTAAAAGCAAAGTACCGTATTTTTCGGGCTATAAAGTGCACCGGATTATAAGGCGCAGTATCAAATAATATGTCAGTTGTGTCATTGTCCACACATAAGAAGCATCGGATTATAAGGCACAATAAGAGAAACAAAACACATGTCGGATAAATCAAACTTTATTCAATACAAGTTTAACAGTTGGGTGATTTGGGCATCAAACATGCCCGGATCCCTCTCAAAATTGTTCAGTTTTAACACCAAAATACAAAAGCTGAAATCTGCATGGTGCATGTCTCTTAACAGGTGCATTTTGGGTCCTTGTACAGCACACGGCAGAACTACCGGTATGTTGCACAGTCGCCCTATATGTGGCCAACATATTACTCCTCCTGACTCGCCCACTAATACCTTATTAGACTAATGTGGACAACATCAAATCGGTTGGAGGTTAAACACAACCAAAGGTCACACATAAGGCCACTGGATTATAAGGCCACTGTGGATTTTTGAGAAAATGTCATGATTTTAGATGCGCCTTATAGTCTGAAAAATACAGTAAGTAAATTAAATAAGTAGAGCTGCATTTAATTAGAATAATTGAGTAAAATTGTTTGCACTTACCCTCTTTGGTTTCTGCCCTGGTGTTCCAGCCAAAAGACGCCCCTGGGAGCAGGAGTGCCTTAAGGAGATTCCGGGGCAGGGAACCATTTTTTAATTAGGAGTTGCCCGAGATTTAAGCTATTCTGTTTAGTATTTTTCATGATTAACATAGTAAAGGTAAACATTTTTCCATTTAGAATTAATTGAATATTTGAGCACTGTTTTTTGATACAGTTAATTGTTTAACATTGAATGGAAATGACCTGTACTTACCTGTTGTTGAAATGAGCTCACCCAAATAAAGGAGGTGCCCTATAGAAGGAGCCAGCCTCACCTGTGTGTGGAGAGGCCACTGTGTGTAGGTGCTTGTTGCTGTCATGCTTGTTTTTAACATTTTCTTATACTATTTTTCACCTGTTGTTGGAATAAATGCACTTTTGGGTCTGTTGTTATTACACAGTCTCAGTTAGAATGACTAAAAGCCTCAAAATCGGCATGACTAAACTATTTATAGTCATTTAAATTACACTAAATTGACTCCTGTGGGCTTTAAGCTACGTTAGTTATCAAAAACATACCTCGAGTTGTGTTTGTTCATCCTTTATTATTCGTCTGTTTGTATCTCCATAGCTCAAAATGCTGTTCCACCTCGTGTAGTTTTCAAGTTAACAGCTTTTTTTTTTACCTTTTGTTCAGTAGAGATTGGGAATTCCTAGATCGAAATATTTTCCAAATGATTTTAATAAAGGTGTATGGAGTAAAAAACACACTTCCTCCATTACCACGTGACATCACAAGGTGGATTAGAGTGTTTTCTGTTTGAGAAAAGAAGAACTTAGCCTAAATATGCTGGGTTTGAGCGTTAAATGTGTCAATGGAACAAACATAGATCAGAAAACAGTGTAATATGGAACTTTTATGTATAGAATTCTCAAACCACAATATAAAACAATGAATAATAATAGTCAAATTTAAGCTATGATCGTTTAAAAAGCAGAGCTGGAGTTAATGTTTTTTGTATTTCTTTTGCATAATGGACGTCTCCCTCTCCAGAGCTCGACACACTTGGCTCCACTGAAGTCATTAGGTCCAGGAAATGTACTGCTCTTCTGTGTTACTAACAGGGGCGGCTAAAAGTAGTGCTGAAGTAAGAGTGACGTTACTTCAAAATAATATTACTGGCAGTACAAAGCAGTGGTCTAAGAAATGACTCAACTAATTCGGAAAACTACTACTCAGAGTGACTGGTAACATTTGAATTCAATGGAACTGGTAGGACAAAACATTAAATAAATAATTTTCACTGTTTCCAAAGGATTAACACAAAAATTAGAATGACTTTTGTCACTTATGTACTTACAGTGAGAAAAGTATTCAAGTTCTTCACTCAAGTGTACTGCTACTTCAAAACAAACAATCAAAAAAAGAGGTAAAAGTACTACCCACCCTTCTAAAATTTGCTCGCAGCAGTAACATCCCAGAGTCTTTGCGTGCAGGACTCAACTAGTTAAACTATGATGAAAGATCCACACACCTATATGAGCTCCCAATTATATTTTTATTGCTTGCAGTACACCAGTGTGGCGTTTGGGCCTCACCTTTTTTCTTTTTCCTTGCAGCAATAATAGTAACTGTGTTTGGAAACTGTTTTAGCTGTTTTCACTATTTTGCAATGAGACACGTATTTGACAAAAAGCAACAATTAATATGGTCTAGTGATACTTTGCAGCTCATAATATCAAAATTCTCTGAACGTGTGATGCTAATCGATTACTCTGTCTAAAACTCAAGTTAGACTTTAATCTGAGCTTTGTTTGACCACAGTCTGACTATAAAAAAGTGACTTAGCTCTAACTATAACAGGTAAGATGATGTGTGCTCTCTCACATCATTTATTAGTCACTAGCTAGTAAAAAAGCTTAAGATATGAACACTTAAAAAGATATACAGTCCTTTAAATATATATAAACACTTACAAAAATAGACTCTACCTCTAGACTACAATTAACCAGTCTCAGAACTAGTAAGTAGATGATAAATCTGAAAACAAGATGGATAACCTGGTATAAGTTGTAAAATCCTGGCCAGATCAGAGAAATTTGCAGTGTGGTATTAGCCAACAGTTTCAGTCACACTCAACTTTTTGCTGAAAAAAATGATCACAGGCTCTGGAAAAAATGTTCTTCTTTAATTCTTTAAATTCATTTTATATTTTTTCTGGAGTTTTCAGACTATCTTAAAACTTTTTGACTGTGTTGGTTAATGTGTGCGTTGTGTCACCATGAACAGACACACACACTGTAAACCTGAATAATGATTTCCATTTAATTAAAAAAATGTTAGGTGCTCTGCTTAATTATAATTTTAAATTTTGACATGCATCTACCAGATTTTCTAGGCATTAAATTTATTATTTTTAGCCTAAGTGTTTTAATTAAGTGTTACAATTTTTTTTTATTATTATTTTTTTTTGTATTTTTTTCTTTACTAATTATTTTGTGAAAGTATTATTATTTTTAATTAACTACTGAATGTAATTAAACATTTTGTGTGACAGTTATATTTTTTAATTTACAGAAATTAAAAAAATGGAGACTATAAACTTAAGTTAGGCAACCGTTTAGCTCAAATGTTTTAATTACTGCTTAATTGTTCGGGTTTGCAGTGCTTGCAGAACACCCCCAGCATGACAAAATTGCAAAGTATCAACACTTTATACATGCACTGGACAAATAATGGCAAGAGAACTTTCAAAGTGGTAGAAGTTACTTTTGCATGATTGGAAAAAACTTGAAAAGTACAACCAGCGAATCCTGTGTTAAGAGTCTGTATTGTACAACAAAATCTCTTCCCGTTCTCAGCATCACATGAGCGGATTTGCCCACACCAGCGCTATAATCCTGTTTTCACATTACATTTCCTCTGAAACGCACAGTCGGAAACGCTAACCCTCCTTATGGCTCCAGACTGTACCACGTCCACTCCAGCGGTCATTACAGAGTTCTTCCACGAAAGCTGCGGGTCCCTGGCTCCTATAACGGGCCGCAGTAAAGTTTTGCAGGCCTGGGGTGGAATGCAGGGGGCTGTGGCTGGTTATCGGGCCAGTGAGGAGGGGATATAAAAGGCAGCCGGGCCGTCCCGCTTCCACACCGGGCCCTGGTTCTGGTCACAGGGCTAATCAGGACGAATGGGGAGCAGCTGTTTGTAAAGGGGTCGAAGAGGAGGAGGGCGAGGAAGAGGAAGAGGGGGGTAGAGTCTTGAGCTTTAACATGGCAGGAGAATCTCAGCCAAATTTATGGACATGCTCAAGGTTAGATAAACTGTTAAAGGAGACATATTTTGCAACTTAAAGATCCTATATTGTGCAAAACTGACTCTCGTGAGCTGTAAGTCACGTTACAATGTTGTTACCTCATCAAAAACATACCTTTAGTTGTATTTTGTTTCATTTATGCATTTCTGAGTAATCCTACATTATTAGTCTGTCTACATCTCAGCTCAAAATGCCCCGTTTCACCTTGTGATGTCATGAAGTGGGAGTAAACAGCCATCTTTTAGCTTTTGTTCAGTACAGATAACAGGGCTAAACTTACCTAATGGCTAATGGTCACATTTTTATACAGCGCTTTTCCACCTTCAGGGCACTCAAAGCTTTTTACAACTACAACAACAAAATAGTTGCCCATTAACGGACACATTCATACTGCAGTGTACGCAGACACTGGGGGTGAGGTAGGTTAAGTGTCTTGCCCAAAGACCCAACAACAACATTCATCTTTTCATCTAATTTATGGAACAGTCTTGACAAAGATATCAAAGGATCAAGTACAATAATGGCATTAAAAAAAAAAAAATGAAAATTCAGTGCATTGTGTTTGTATGAAAAAGAAAACTAAGTTGTTGTTGATAAAATTAATAATCTCTGTTTGTAATTGATCAATAATTGTGACTGAAATTAAATGTTCTGGTTTGAAATGTTTTGAAGTAACTATCGATATTGGTGTATTGTCTGGAAAAGGGCAGAGGGGCAGACAACAAAAGATTACCCTTCTTTCTGCTCCTTTTCATTTCTTTCTTTTTTATGTTGTGACATAGTTGATGTGTTTTATGAATGAATTAACAAAAAAAAAATCTATCTGTGGGAGCTGGAATACACCAACCAACCTGTGGGTGAGTGAATCTGACCAGCCAATGATGTTTATGTCGAGAGGAAGAATCAAACCGCCAACCTGGATCAGTTTACTCTATCAACTGAGGTACTGTCGCCCCAAATTATTCTTGTGAAGGTGTATGGAGTTTTTTCTTTGTTTGAGAGGAGAACTCAGCCTAAATATGCAGGATTTGTGAGTTAAACATGTGTGAATGAAACAAAACACAACTCTGGGTGTGTTTGTGATGAAGAGACAACATTCTAACAAACATAGATCAGAAAATAGTGCATTACAACACATTATGCACAACATAAAACTCTGCAAAGTGAGTAGAACCTATAAGCAAACAAAAGCAGAAAATCTTGAAGTCTGAACTTGCTATTTGTGGATTTTGTTGTATTGACATATACAGTGCAGTAGTAAGTACAGAGAAGTCACGACTCCAGTTTGTGCAATACTTGTGTACCCTAAAGGAGCGGGAGACAGATGAGGGGCGCTGCGTCGTCATGGCGAGGGGAGGTCATCAGCCGCAGCCGTGGAGCCGCGAGCACCGCGGGGCTCCCAGGAGAACATGACACTGTGAATCATGGAGCTGCGACTGCCCGAGCGAGAGAGCAGCACCGTGACCAAACAGCACCGTCATCAGGCTCATGTGTCTGCACCCGGGTCTGAGGTCACACCCAGAGAGAGGGGGGGGGAGAGAGAGGGAGGGAGAGGGGAGGGATGTGAGGGGGTGAGGAGAGAGAGAGAGAGAGAGAGAGAGAGAGGAGGAAGAGAGAGAGAGTGAGATGGAGGGATGAGGAAGAGGAGAGAGAGAGAGAGAGGAGGAAGAGAGAGAGAGTGAGATGGAGGGATGAGGAAGAGGAGAGAGAGAGAGAGAGGAGGAAGAGAGAGAGAGTGAGATGGAGGGATGAGGAAGAGGAGAGAGAGAGAGAGAGGAGGAAGAGAGAGAGAGTGAGATGGAGGGATGAGGAAGAGGAGAGAGAGAGAGAGAGGAGGAAGAGAGAGAGAGTGAGATGGAGGGATGAGGAAGAGGAGAGAGAGAGAGAGAGGAGGAAGAGAGAGAGAGTGAGATGGAGGGATGAGGAAGAAAGGGGGAGGTGGGTGGAAAAGGGATAGAAAGAGGGGGGAGAGAGATGGAGGGAGTTGAGAGAGAGGGAGAGAAAGGTAGGGGAGTAAATAGGACGAGAGGAGTAGATGAGTAAAGAGGGATAGAGAGAGGTGAGTGAGATAAAGAGGGAGTTGAAAAGAATAGAGAGGAGGAAAGGGGTGAGAGAGTAAAAAGAGAGAAGGTGGAGGAATAAAGAGAGAGAAAAGGACGGGGGTAAGTGAGTAGAGAGGGATAGAAAGAGGGAAAGAAGTGGGGAGAGTAGAGAGAGGGGAGGGAGTGTTGAAAGGTATAGAGAGAGGGAGGGAGGGGAAGAGAAGAAGAGAGGAATAGAGAGAGGTGGAGGGAGTAGAGAGGGGGAGAAAGGGGGAGAGAGAGATGGGGAAGTAGAGGAAGAGAGGGGTAAGAAAGTAGAGAGAGACAGAAAAAGGAGGAGAAAGAGGTGGGGTTAGGAGAGAGAGGAATAAAGAGGGAGGAGAGAGAGGGAAGAAGGAGTAAAGATGGACAGAGCAAGGTGAGTGAGATAGAGAGGAAGGTGGAGGAGTAAAGAGATAGGAAAAGAGGGGGAGGAGAGTAGAGAGGGAATGAAAGAGAATGAGAGAAGTGGGGGAGAGTAGAGAAAGAGAGGGAGAGAGGTAAGGGGGTAAAGAGGAATAGAGAGGATAGGATGACAGGAAAAGACAAAGGGGAGAAAAGTGGGGGAAGTAGAGAGAGGGTAAGAGAGACAGATGGAGGTGTAGAGAAAGAGGAATAGAGAGAAATGAGTGAGATAGAGAAGGAAGTAGCGAGGGCAAGAAATAGAAAGACAAGAGAGAACGATGGGAAATAGCGATAGAAAGAGAAAGAGAAAGAGAGGAGGAAGGAGTAGAAATTGCCAACTCAAAATTCACCTCATAACGTCCAGCCTCGATGAGCTTCATTTGACTGGAGATGAACGAAAAAGACTTTTTCTGGAGCATCTTAACACTTTTTGGCTGCGTTGGCTAATTGTGTTAACGCGAAAGCTGCTGCACATTCCACCACAGACACACATGCAGGACACCCCCAGCGTGACGAAACTGTAAAGCGTCAACATTTTATACACGCACTGGACAAATAATGGTAAGAGAACTTTCAAAAAAACAAACTTCTATGGACACTCTCTTATATTAGTCCAAATCTTCTTCTGAACGATCTGACCAAAAACAGACATTTCTACACCAAACAAAGAGATCGAAAAACACTGGAATTCCACCTCCCACCAGCGACACCCACACCACCATTCCAAAACCGCTGTGCTAATTTAAACCTCTCAATATTTCCACATCCCGAGTATCTTATCCCCCAGTTCATGCCCCCGTCTGCCCCTGTCCATTCTTTACCGCTCCCCCCAGGCTCCTCTTGTCATTTTTATGGATCTTCTTTCTCTCCGGTCAGACAAAGGAGAGAGAAGAGAAGGAGAAGAGAATTACTTTCACAGACTTGCTACCACCACCACCACCGCCGCCGCCGCTGCATTCCTGGAGGGCCTTGCATCCTGTCCGGGCGTCCCCACCTCCACCCACCTCCAGCGGGCTCACACACAGCGCAGCACGTACACACTATACCCCACCCACCCGCCGCCGTCGTACACACACACACACACACACACACACACACACACACACTCAGCCTCCTTCGGTTTACTGCAGTGCCCACTCATACCCACACACACAAACGCACAACACAGCAGAGGAAATGTTCAGCTGCTGCTCGCTCTAAACTGTGCGGCGGAGTGCAGGGGGCATTCACAGGTCTCCGTAAAACACCTGCTGTGGAATAATGTGTGCCGCTTTAGGGACAGTGTGAAAAAAACAAAATATGGGATTCAATATTTAATTAACTATGGAACGTGTTTCTTTAGGGTTGTGATTTGGCTATTTTTTTAAACGCAGGTTCCCATCCTGTTGTGACAAAGCTGCGTTCAGTATGACTAGAATACACTGCAAAAAAGCCAAAATTTAAGATATAAACACTTAAATGTATCAGAAAATGACTTAAAAGTAGCAAAAAGACAAGTTACCTTAAAATAAACTACCTCTGGACTAGGGTTAATCAGTCTCAGAACTAGTAAGTAGATAATAAATCTGAAAACAAGATGAATAACCTGATATAAGTTTTAAAATCTTTGCCAGATCAGAGACGTCTGCAGTATCATGTGGGTGAAGTGTCTGGCTCCAGGGCACAATGCTAATACAGGCATTGGCAAAGTTTGGATCAGCTTCTTGGTTTGCAGCCTGGAATCTTACCAGTATGAAAAAAGTCATTACAATCACAACTGAACCTGGATTGTAGTGTCTAAACCTGCAAATAGAGGACAAATAAATGTTTTTCTTATTCTCAGTTTATGGATGGGCCTCGCATGAAAGCTCAGAACCTCCAGAATTCAGATCAGATAGAGTCCTTTTCGGTTTAAACCAACTGGATATAGTCAGAGATACTCAAAAGAGACACTTATGGGACTAAAGAGTGGGCACTGAAGTTGCTTTGTTGTGTAGTGAAAACATATTGAGCTTTGAAATGATCAGAATGACTCCAGCGAAGGTATGAAGCACATCCTTGATTACCACATTGCAAAAAGCTTGGCCAAAATTTAAGATATAAACACTTAAATCCACCAGAAAATGACTTAAAAATAGTGAAATTATTTGCAAGATCATTTTACTTGACAAGTTATCTTAAAATAAACCACCTCTAGACTAGAATTAATCAAAATCAGAACTCGAAAGTAGATCATAAATCTGAAAACAAGATGAATAACCTGATATCAGTTTTAAAATCTTGGCCAGATCAGATGTATTTGCAGTGCACCTGATGACATCACGCAGTGGGACAATGCAGTTCCAGCTCAGAGATGAAATGCTCAAACATGCAGGAGTGAAACAAAACACAACAACAAAAAGGTTAGCAAAAAACAAAACAAAAAAAAAACCCAAAAAAGGTTTACCCTTCAAACACTTCACCTTTTATGTGTCCTGAAAGCCGAGTTTGTTCTGGTTTCAGTTTTTACAGTTCGACTCTGTTTCCTGTTTTATTTGACCATAAACTCTTTGGGCTTTGTGCTGTGAGTCGGAATAAACAGAAATTCACACAACAGAAACATGCAAGTCAAGTGCATTTTATGACCGTAGTATTGTCACTACTTCTGTATATTTGCAGTATAAAGTATTTTTATTGCCTACAGAAAACCAAACTTGTGGATTCCTGGCGCAGCATTTGAGATTCGGTGCTTTTGGTGTTGCCTCTTTACAGTTTAAAGCACTAACAACATGACCACTCGCAGTTTTTGTAAAAGTACTGTACTCAAGAACGTATCTATAGTATTTTGAAACCCCCATCATCATTCAAACCCCTCTGCACATGCTCCAACTTTTCAGAAATGCACCAAAATGATAAGAATAAATAAATAGGCCAGTACTGATGATAGTAGAAGAGCTCATTCTTGTTATTTATCCTGTCTTGACTTTAAGAGAGATAAATACAAGAATAGAAAATAATACAGATAAAAATGTGACAGAAATATATAAATGTATTCAGTTGTTTTCAGTTTAAATCTTCAAAATGCATTTTTAATGGGTACTTCGGTTGTTTTTCGCAAAGCAACGCAGTATGTGACGAGAAAATACATAAAATACAAGATATGAAATAAAATAAATAAAACAATATGCATGTTTACTGGGAGCTTTTGCTATAATGTCCCACAGTTTGGCATAATACCGACTCCATGGAGAATGTTCTGAAGTGTGGTTTGTATTTCCAGTGAACCATGCAGGTCAACTCCAGAAAGTTACACACAATTATACCTTTAAGTACTTTTTACGTGATACTTTTACTTGATGCATGATTTTTCTCTTGTATTTGTACAGAACTGAGAACTTGCACCACGGTGAGTTCCTGAAAAGTGTGAGCGTGCAGAGGGGCTTTAATCCTCATGGCCTTAAAGAGGAGGTGCCTCTCTTCCTGCGCTCTCTCCCTCCACCTGTGCACTGAGCCCTGTATGGGACCCCCACCCATCCTGCACCCTACTGCACCCCCCTCACCAGGGCCCACAGCGACGCACAACCGGGACTCAGGTTTGGAAAGCCGATTACACTTTGACATATCCTGAGTGTTTAACGCAGACCTGGGCATTGTAGAGCTCTCTGGCTAATTTGAAATTACAAAACAAACATATTTTTTTATTTTATCTCCTGCATGGACTAAAGCTGCATCACTTCTATTTTAGAGGTGTTTTTTAAATCACATTTTTTGTAGGGCATTTGATTTTTTTCATGGCTTAGTCATTTCCTCTTACCGGCGCGTCAAAACAATGCTATTCACTGCTTTTTGTAAAGAAATACAATTAATATTATAACAAATTGAATTAAGCAATATTATCTGTTTCTCATGGGGCCCCATGGAAAAAATAATTGCCCACCCCTGGTTTAAAGTATCAGAAAAATGTGTTTTGTAAAAATAAATTTGTTCTAATTTTTGATACAATTCTCCCTAGTGTGATATCACTGTGGGACTCTCTAAAATAGAACTCCCCACTTCCTGTATTTTTTTCAACATATTTTTCAACTTTTCTTCACAAACTGCTTCTCAGTTGGTGTAAAACCGTCATTTATATTCACAACAGGTATTATTATAGCAGTGAATTAAGTAGAAATTAGAGAATCTTAGAAACTTTAAAGGTAGTATAGAGGATTTTCCAAAGAAAAAGAAATACGGTGAATATTTGTCCTTTTTCAAATGGTGCTGGAAGGAATCTCCAAGAATTACCCTGGCTTTGGCGCTTTTCCCTTCTCTTTTTCTTTCAGCAATCTCAAAAACTGACTTTATTTTATGGCTAACTGATCATGGATTCATGTCTGCCATTGCAACAAACTTTGAGCAAACTGCGAAGAAGCTACAGTTCGAGAAAAAAGCTAAAAACCGCTGCATTGGTTGAGTAAACAGCGCCTTGCGTATGTGGAGTTCGTGAGAGGCAAATATAAACCATATAATCCTAGTCCTGACAAGTGAATTACTCTAGAAACATAGGGTTTGATTGACATCCCAACTGCCAATAGATAACAAGGCAGTTTTTTTTATCTATTAGCTAATGTTTATCTGGCCCCACCATGTCCACATTTGATGGATTTTCATTCTTTTTTTTTTTTATTACATGACTGCTGCACCTCTATATTGCTATTTTGAACTTTTATTGACAATTTGTAACTGAAAAAATCCTCCATACAGCCTTTAAGACCAAGTGACTTACTCGTACAAGTTCAGGCGGGGTGTAGCGTGCGGCTCTTTTCCAACCATCAGCATTTGAATAGAAGGGGAAGAAGCCTGTTTATTTAGGAGGTCATTTGAATTGGCCGTTTTCCCCGGATCACGTACCACGCGACCGGGCCCAGCGGCTGCAACCGGGAGTCCAGATAGGGTTGCCATGGCGACTGGGATTGGGGAGGCGAGGTGGGATTCG
>KN491562.1:5444-17159 GCA_000787155.1 Scartelaos histophorus | reverse complement strand
AGGTGGGATTCGGGACGGGGGGGGGGAGGGCTTTACTTATACACACTCCATAGCGTATAGCTGCAGAGTAACAGTTACATCAGACAGGTTGTAAGAGCATGTAATCACTGCAGTCGTTCTTGTGCTTTTAATGGGACAATTAGACTAATGATCAAAGCTGCTCTGTGCTTTGTGTGTGGCGTCTGGGTGGGAGCGGGCCCATTCGTTTTCCAGCTCTGGGGCTTTCTAATTTTATATGAACCGAACGGAAATATCTCACAAAGTCATTAGTGCATTAAAAGTAGAAAGCAGAGATGAGTCACTTTAGCACGGCGTACACTGAACATCTATTTAAGTATTATTATACGATTTGTGTACATGTAGGCAACTAAATATAATGTTTTATGACTTAAAGATGAACCGTGTAACTTTTCTCACCTGCTTGTCTCCATGGTGATGTTATGATTTGCAGCGATTGCTCTACATTGCAGTAAACATACAGTATCTATTGTTTCTATTGGTCAAAAATACCTTAATAAATATGCATCGCAGATACATTATGTTAAAGGTAAAGCAATAACATCGCCATGGAAACAAGATGGTGACATAGTGCACCTTTAAAGATCCTACGTTATACAAAATTGACTCTTGTGAAGTTTAAACCATGTTATAATATTGTTACATCCTCAAAAACATATGTTTAAGAAGTCCTAATTTATTAGTCTGTCTACGTCATCTCCAAATGCTCAGTTCCACCTTGTGATGTCATGAAGTGATAGTTTAGAAGTTAACAGCTCCTTTTTTACCTTTTGTTCAGTAGAGATCACCAGTTCCAGGTCTGATATGATCCAAATGATTCTAGTGATGGCGTATGGAGTTTAGAAACACTTCCTGTATCACCACATGACATCACAAGGTGGAACAGAGCGTTTTCTGTTTGAGAAAAGAACTAAGCCTCAGTGTTCAGTGTTTTGAGTCAATGAAACAAAACACAACTCCAGGAATATTTGTGATAAGGAAACAACAACAGATCATAAAATAGCGTAATATAGGCCCATTCAATTATGTTTGCACTTTAATAACATGTCAAAGTTTCTGATGAGAAAACAACACTACAACATAAATACAAATAAATACAAAATTATAACATAGATCAGAAAATAGGGTAACAAGGCGCCTTTTTAACATACACCACTAACATTTCCTAGATAGTTAACAAGCTAGATCCCAGTAGCGTCACATCCGAATCATCCCTTTGTGCGTAATTGGGTTTGGGTGAATGAGTGACTCGAGGGAGGAAAAGGGGGGGGTCATGATGTTTTTACCTTGTGCTTGTTAAGCTTTAATTATTAAGGCGGGATCGTGAGCGACGCTGCACGGCTAACCTTTTGAACCCGGACAGACAAGTGGCGTTAGCATGCACTCGGCCCTATATGTGGCTGTATACATGCATGCTCCATATGGCACAATTAACCTTTTGAACTACTACCCTCCCCTACCCCCTTCACAGACACACACACACACACACACACACACACACACACACACACACATACGCACATCCTACTCACACGCCACGCTTTCTGTGCTCCGGTCCCTGGTCCAAATAAGCCCTTTATTACCAGCCATCTCTCCTGTCTTTTCCTTGAAAGGCTACATTATCCATGGCTGGATTGGTGAGAAACAGCACTGTCTTACATTTAAAACTCAAAAATACCTTGAAAACTGTGAGCGGGGTCGCCTCTCCACAGATCTGACTGGAGATGTTTAAAGCCGTACTGTAAAAGCATTTGACTTGATAATTTCATCACTCATCACATTCAAATAAAGTTCAAAATGCAAAACTTAGGCCTGTTACGATAGCGCATTTTGAAGCGCTATGTACAAATGAGAAAAGATAAGACTGAAACGAAACCGTAAAGGAGAATTATCCCCCCCCAAAAAGTATTTGAAATGTACAATATTTTTGAAGAATATGAGCTGCAAAACATAAACATCAGAATACATTATTTTGTATCTATAATGAGTCATAGAAGTTCACAATTCAACCCTCTACAGCTTAAATACAAGACTAAAAATACAGAAAAATAACCAAAATTACCCCATTATACAAAGAAAAAGCACCCATGAGAAATACTGACCACAAAAAGAGTTCCATCTATTATATTTTGAACTAAAAGACGATATAATAATCACTGTAATCACAAGAAATAGGGATGGGACGAGACCAAATTTCCACAAGAAGAGACGAGATACGAGTTTTGGTCCATAAGAAGGCAAGATTTTAACATAATTCTTAATATATACATTTCACATTTCAGTTTTTAGCCTTACAATTTTGTTATTTATTTCATTTGATGCTTTTGTTTCCATTCAAGTATTGCTTTTTGGAACTGTAAGAGATGTAACTCACCAACACGTAACCCTTTTTTGTCCAATCTAAAAGGAAAAAAATCTCACAAGATCGTTTTTTTCTTGGTTCTTGTAGCAGTTTTGTTTCGCAAGATCGAGCGGCACGAGGTCTTGCACCATCCCCACACACTTACTAACCTTGAGGTGGTCTACACACCTTGAAAAAAGCAGACAAATAAAATAAAGCTAACGTTATCACTAACACGATCAAATAATAGGCGAGATGTTTAACTGTGCAGAGAACATTAGCTTAAGTTTAACGCAGCTCTCGAGATAAAGCGATTTTGATGGAACAAATGGTGATTGTTGTAAATAGGTAGAAATTTGCTGAAAACACTCAAGCTCCTAATGCTGTTGTTGAGCTTTTTGAAGCCTTAGCACGGGGGTGTAGCACAAATTCTGAGTACAAATCACATACCGGGCTCATATTACCTGTTCTCTATATGAAAATTGCATATTACAGATTTTGTGAAGGGCCCCCTCTACGCTGGGCCCTTGGTAAAAAGTACCATTTACCCCCCACAGTCCGACGCCCCTGCCTTAACATAGGTATAAAAATCATGTACGGATGAAAATAACATCACTGCAGCCCTTATTTTATTGAGAAAAGTGTAAAATAATGATTCCTCCAATACCTTAGCAAGTGTAGCAGCTAAAATATGGCTAAAAACAGTTGCTGTGGTCAAAAGATACAGCCTCAGAATGAAAGTGGAAGAAGCAAAATACAACTTTTAGAAGCAAAACCGCATAATCCGCTTTGTAACAAAAATGTGGCGTGCCGTCTGCATTTTGATGTTCATTTTATTGCAAACTTGGAAGAAAGAGCCGCATGATTGACGCTGACAGGCCACACTTCTTCAGTTCGCTGTATGGGAAAAGCAAAGGGTGACCAGATTTTTAGAATTCAAAAGTGGGACACGCCCGGGTTGTGATGGTTGGTATAGACTTAGACAAACTTTACTGATCCACAAGGGACACAGTAGCTACCTACATTCCAATAACAAAGAGAAAAAACTGTAACTATACACTATATACTACATTATTACATTTATTTTTTGCCATATGATCATTTTCTAGCATGATTATCTGTATTTTAGCTAAACAAATGAAAATATATTCCCGTCATTACTGTTGGCAGGTGTCAAATTGGTCAAAAACATGGACATTGGACACACAACTGGGACATTTCTTATATAAAACTTAAAAAACATGAAGTGGTGCAGGCTGGTTCTCATGTGAATATTACTGTACCAAAGAGTTTGTGGGAACTATCAGCTTAGATAGATTTTTTTATTTCTACTTCCTGTTACCTATTCCTCTTTCATGGTTTAGTTTTTACTCAAATCAGATTCTGCAGCTTTAAAAGAAGAAAAGAAGAAGAAAATCCTAACCAGCCTTATACTGCACCTGCTTCAGCCCCAGCAGTTCGCTTTGCACGCTTCCACTTCCTCCCAACTTCACAGCCTTTACCCGGAAGCCATAAAACACGAGAACGGAGATAATTAGGAAGCCATAAACGAAATCGCCATTTACAACGTCATCGTGCCGTGAACTTTAACCGGTAACTTATCCCATTCTCCCTACGCACGCACCCATCCCGTTTCCAACCGTAGTCATGCACAACGCTGCCTTAAAGCCCAGCCCCGAGTCAGGGTCTTAAAGGTCGTGACCCCTACGCCGCTCTGGAGGGTCACCCAGAGTTCACGGCACAACGAGACCATATTTGGCTGCCGGCTTTTCTCTGGTAAAGACTTTGGAGTTGAAATTTGAAATGATACAGAAGGAGAGAGAGAACGAGAGGGGGAAATGTGGAATGTCTATTGGTTGCAGATGGCACGGGTTGGGGTAATATGGGCTGGGTTTAATACAGGAAGTGAGAGAAGGGGAGGGTGGGGGTGCACAGGCTAAAGCCACGCATGTTAGCATGTTTATGCAGGGAGCTAAAGATTGGATTAAACAATACAAGCAAAGTGATGCTCATTTGCCTCCGTGTGTTAAAGACCAACATGTGTGATCCAAGATGTGAAGCACAGAGCAGAGAAGCAACGCTTCAGCAAAATGACAAACACAAGGGACTGGAGCAAGGTGCAGTGATTAAAATGCACTGATATGAAGTCTGTGCTCTGTGACTGTGAATTCTTTGTCTTTTCAGCTTGCTATGAGATGTTGCTATGGCAATTGATTTCCTTCGCGCATTTAGCACTTTCACACTATTGTGGTTTTTCATGCTAAAACTATCCGCTAATGTTAATAGATTCTGACAATAGTTCTAAACTCCAGTTTGCCATTTGTTGCCCTCAGGAAAATGTTATTACTTAGCCTGGAATTTTCCACAGTATGGAATAAACTGATATAGCTTTAATTCATTAAATTACTGGAGATTTCATGACCAAAAATATACTTGGTTTGGTGGTCTCCATGGAGATTACTAAAACAATATTTGCCTGGCAAGGCAACCCTTCTCATTTCTGTCTGAATGCAGGATGGTCTGAGACCAGACCGCAGGAGACAATTGTCCAATTTTGGTTTCAGTCCTGCCACCTAAAACCTTGCCCAACCTGCCAGTCCTTTCTACATTCTGTCTGAATCGTGAAGATCCTGGAATTGGACCATAGAGCGAGATCACCGTCCTAACTGGAGAAGGTTCAACCACAGCCACTAATTTGTATCACATGTCTCTCAAATGCGGAAGAAATCTTCTCTTGAAAATTGTTGATTTTGCAAATATCTGTGCTGTTTTTTGTGCTTAGTCCTCTGTTACTTTTTCCCTTTTTTATGCGTAAGCCAAAATATGTCTTGGTCTAGTTCAGGTTTAGTCGGAGGTTTAGTCCCCATTTTTGTCCGTGTGTGCAATCATGAGCACATGCCCAGACTCTCCATGGTGGATAATCATTTTTAAACAACAACCTCAGAAAAACAGAATGTTCACTTCCCTTCAGTACCTAAGGCATCTTCATTTAGGAAGAAACAAACTTCAACAGTCATCTCTCTCTGTGTTTGACTAAATAATTTGTCACAGTTGCTCAGATGGGACCATTTTATCTCCTTATTTCCTCACACACATTTGACTATCTCTCCCCTTTGATCGCCTTATTTTCTCTTCTCTAAAAGCTCTAAGCCATTCCTGGAGGACAGTGAGGCAGACCGACCCCGAGCAGCAGTGTGCCGCATGATTCACAGAGCCAGAGCCGAGCGGAGGGGCCCGGATCGTTAAGATGCCTACGCCCGCGGATATGAAGACGATTGATGAGCCAAAGGGAAGTTTAAAAAAGTGCGAGACTGGAGGAGAGATTACAAGAGGTCAACCGTGGAAGAGACTGGGAGACAGAGGGAGAGGGATGGGGGCAAATAAGAGGTCCAGGCAGTCAGTCTTGTGCAGAGCAGAGGGTTTGGCACTTTTTGTCTTTATAAACGCTTTGTCCAACTGAGTATTCAGCAAATGCCAAAAATATATCGAGATTTCTACTCAGAGTCAGTAGAATTCAGTAGAAAGTCAATAAATCTGAGTCACTCCTCCTGACATCCGTTATAAATGTGTTCCATTGCAACTTTTGGGGAATATACAGATGCCCGAGAAAGTTTAATGCCCAATCGACAGAACCAATTTGACTGGCTGTTCCATTGCACTTTCCCGAGGTGGAGGCCATTTTTTCCCGGAGTCCTGAGCATAATTGAATGCAGCATTAACTTGATGCATGCATGTTCTTTATAGTCCTGCATCTGGGGCTCTGAATCTGTTTTCACCTGCACGCTTTACATGTCCACCACCCTAACGGTTTTGTGGTTTACAGTGAACAAAATATAACACTACTTATGTTAAAGTTGAATACTATACAGTAGAAAAGAGTCATGAAAAATATGTCTGCTTGTTCATAATGCAATAGTAGTGCATGTTCTGACGGACAACACGGAAAGCGAACATTGGCTACGCTCTTCTAGCTTGAAATCTGATTTGAAAGCAAAGTAGATGATAAATGAGTAGCGAGTCTAACAGCTACTTATCATAATAAAACGCAGATTAGAAAAAAACAATAAAGTTGACTGAAAACATGCTAACTGCTACAGTAAATATTAGGCAAATTAAATCTATAAAATGAAAAAATTGAAAACAGAAATTCAGATAAAATTTTCATTCAGATAATGGCTGATATGAGTTATTCAATATTGTCTAATCTGATTGTGGATGCAGTCAGGAGTAGTTGGAGGATTAGCCTTTTGCAGATGGTTGTTAAGGTTGACAGCTGGAAAAAACATTCAAAACATGCTGCTTGCTAAATATAGAGAAATTAAAACTACAGATTTAAAATTTGAAAAATGGAGACCAGAAATCCTATTACTTGTACACTGCATGTACCTGTATCTTAAAATGATATAGCCTAGAATCCAATTTAAAGGTCTCATATTAGACAAAATTGACTCTTGTGAGCTTTAAGTCGTGTTAGAATCATCAAAAACGTATCTGGAGTTGAGTTCTGTTTCATTCACACGTTTGAGTAATCAATTATATAGCATGTCTACATCTTTGAAGCTCAAATTGGTCTGTTCCACCTTGTGATGTCACGGAGGGGTAGATTTCAAGTGAACAGCTACTTTTTTAGTTTTTGTTTAGATAGGTGAGTCAGAGTTCTTGTGAATAACAGGGTGTTTTCTGCTGAAAGAAGAACTCAAGTCTAAAATATGCAGGGTTTGTGTGTTAAACATGTGTGAATAAAACACAATTAGAGGCATGTTTTGATGACATAAACAGATCAGGAAAAAAAACAAAAAACGGTGCAATTTAAGTGAACCCGTGCGGCTTTGGAACGGTTAAGATGGTAATTTTTATGCGTTTGTAATTGTGAGCGACGTGAAACAAGATGCCGCAGTCTTCGAACTCTCCGAATGAATGAAATGGATGGAAAAAGATGTTGGGGAAAAGAGGTTGTGAGTTGGCTGGTGCTGGGGGTCAGTGCGGTGCCGAGGTGCAGAGTCTGTCTCAGGTCTGTGATCCAGGCTCGTCTCTGGAGAACATTAGGCACGCAGCTCATGTGAGGGACGGAGGGAGGAGGGAGGAGGCGAAAGACCAGAGGATGGAGGGGAGAGAGGAAAGGAAAGAGGCGGAGAAGAGAGAGGATGAGAAAGAAGAGGGAGAGAAGAGAAGGATGGGCAGAGAGGGAGAAGAGAGAGAACAGAAAAGTGAAAGTGAAAGAAGGGTGGATGGAGAGGGAGAGAGAAATGAGGTGTGGGCAGAGAAGGAGAAGAGAGGGAAACGAGAGGGTGAGAAAATAGGGATAGGCAGAGGAGGAGAGAGGAGAGAGGGATGGATGAAAAGGGAGAGAGAAGAGAGGGGGAGAGAAGAGAGAGGGCAGAAAAGGAGAGAGAAGAGTGGGAGGGGGAGGGAACAGAGATTGAGAGAAAAGGGAGAGAGAAGAGAGGGGGAGAGAAGAGAGAGGGCAGAAAAGGAGAGAGAAGAGTGGGAGGGGGAGGGAACAGAGATTGAGAGAAAAGGGAGAGAGAAGAGAGGGGGAGAGAAGAGAGAGGGCAGAAAAGGAGAGAGAAGAGTGGGAGGGGGAGGGAACAGAGATTGAGAGAAAAGGGAGAGAGAAGAGAGGGAACAGAAAGGGTGAGAGAGAAAAAAGGGGTGGAGGGAGCGGGAGAAAGGAAGAAGAGAGGGAACAGAGAGGGTGAGAAAACTGAGATAGAGGAGGAGAGAGAAAAGAAAGATGGATGAAAAGGGAGAGAGAAGAGAGAGAACAGAGAGGGTGAGGGAAAAAATGGGTGGAGAGAGGAGAGAGTGGTGGGAAGAGAGGAAGAAGAGAGGGAACAGAGAGGGTGAGAAAACTGAGATAGAGGAGGAGAGAGAAAAGAAAGATGGATGAAAAGGGAGAGAGAAGAGAGAGAACAGAGAGGGTGAGGGAAAAAATGGGTGGAGAGAGGAGAGAGTGGTGGGAAGAGAGGAAGAAGAGAGGGAACAGAGAGGGTGAGAAAACAAAGACAGAGGGGGAGAGAAATGAGGGATGGGGAGAGAAGGAGAGAGAAGAGAAGTTGAGAGAACAGAGGGCTGGATGGTGGGAGAATGAGAGAGAGACGAGTGGGCAGAGGGAGATGGAAGAGAGGGAACAGAGGTTGAGAGAAAATAGGGGTGGATAGAGGGAGAGATAAGAGAGAGACAACAGAGAAGGAGAGAGAAGAGAGGGATAGACAGAGAGGGAGAGAAAAGAAGAATGGACAGAGCCAGAGAGAGAAGAGAGGGATGGGCAGAGGGAGAGAAGAGAGAGAACAGAGTTTAAGAGAAAAGAGGGGTGAGAAGAGAGGGCAGAAAAGGAGAGAAAAGAGTGGGATGGACAGAGGGAGAAGAGAGAAAACAGAGATTGAGAGAAAAGAGGGGTGGACAAAAAGGGAGAGAGAAGAGAGTGAACAGAGAGGGTGAGAAAACTGAGATAGAGGAGGAGAGAGAAAAGAAAGATGGATGAAAAGGGAGAGAGAAGAGAGAGAACAGAGAGGGTGAGGGAAAAATGGGTGGAGAGAGGAGAGAGTGGTGGGAAGAGAGGAAGAAGAGAGGGAACAGAGAGGGTGAGAAAACAAAGACAGAGGGGGAGAGAAATGAGGGATGGGGAGAGAAGGAGAGAGAAGAGAAGTTGAGAGAACAGAGGGCTGGATGGAGGGAGAATGAGAGAGAGAGAGACGAGTGGGCAGAGGGAGATAGAAGAGAGGGAACAGAGGTTGAGAGAAAATAGGGGTGGATAGAGGGAGAGATAAGAGAGAGACAACAGAGAAGGAGAGAGAAGAGAGGGATGGGCAGAGAGGGAGAGAAAAGAAGAATGGATAGAGCCAGAGAGAGAAGAAAGGGATGGGCAGAGGGAGAGAAGAGAGAGAACAGAGTTTAAGAGAAAAGAGGGGTGAGAAGAGAGGGCAGAAAAGGAGAGAAAAGAGTGGGATGGACAGAGGGAGAAGAGAGAAAACAGAGATTGAGAGAAAAGAGGGGTGGACAAAAAGGGAGAGAGAAGAGAGTGAACAGAGAGGGTGAGAAAACTGAGATAGAGGAGGAGAGAGAAAAAGAGTGATGGACGAAAAGGGGGAGAGAAATGAGGGATGGGCAGAGGAGAGAAGTTGAGAGGGCTGGATGGAGGGAGAATGAGAGAGAGAGAGACGAGTGGGCAGAGGGAGATAGAAGAGAGGGAACAGAGAGGTTGAGAGAAAATAGGGGTGGATAGAGGGAGAGATAAGAGAGAGACAACAGAGGAGAGAGAAGAGAGGGATGGGCAGAGGGAGAAAAGAGAGAACAGAGTTTAAGAGAAAAGAGAGGTGAGAAGAGAAGGCAGAAAAGGAGAGGAAATAGTGGGATGGACAGAGGGAGAAGAGAGGGAACAGAGATTGAGAGAAAAGAGAGGTGGACAGAAAGGGAGAGAGAAGAGAGTGAACAGAGAGGGTGAGAAAACTGAGATAGAGGAGGAGAGAGAAAAAGAGTGATGGACGAAAAGGGGGAGAGAAATGAGGGATGGGCAGAGGAGAGAAGTTGAGAGGGCTGGATGGAGGGAGAATGAGAGAGAGAGAGACGAGTGGGCAGAGGGAGATAGAAGAGAGGGAACAGAGAGGTTGAGAGAAAATAGGGGTGGATAGAGGGAGAGATAAGAGAGAGACAACAGAGGAGAGAGAAGAGAGGGATGGGCAGAGGGAGAAAAGAGAGAACAGAGTTTAAGAGAAAAGAGAGGTGAGAAGAGAAGGCAGAAAAGGAGAGGAAATAGTGGGATGGACAGAGGGAGAAGAGAGGGAACAGAGATTGAGAGAAAAGTGGGGTGGACAGAGGGGTAGAGAGAGTAAGAGAACAGAAGGATAGACGGAAATACCAAAACAGAAAGTGAGTAGAGTATAAAAACGGGGAGAGAGAAAACGGGGTGAAAGAAAGACAGAAAGGGAAAGAGAGAATGAGAGAGAGAGAGACGAGTGGGCAGAGGGAGATAGAAGAGAGGGAACAGAGAGGTTGAGAGAAAATAGGGGTGGATAGAGGGAGAGATAAGAGAGAGACAACAGAGGAGAGAGAAGAGAGGGATGGGCAGAGGGAGAAAAGAGAGAACAGAGTTTAAGAGAAAAGAGAGGTGAGAAGAGAAGGCAGAAAAGGAGAGGAAATAGTGGGATGGACAGAGGGAGAAGAGAGGGAACAGAGATTGAGAGAAAAGTGGGGTGGACAGAGGGGTAGAGAGAGTAAGAGAACAGAAGCATAGACGGAAATACCAAAACAGAACGTGAGGACAGGCAGAGAGTATAAAAAGAAAGAAAACGGGGTGAAAGAAAGACAGAAAGGGAAAGAAAATAGAGAGAGAACAGAGGTGCAATGAGGATCGAGGTGGAGAGAGAACAAAGGGAGGATGAATGAGAGAAGAGACAAAGAGAGAGAAAACTGAATGGAAGGAGAGTGGAAGAAAAAGAGAGGGTGACAGGACAGAACAGAACGGAAAGAACAAAGCGAAAGAGAAAGACGGGGGGAGATCGGAAGGTGGAAAGAGAGAGAACGCAGAGAGACTGAGAGAAAAGGGGGAGTGAAAAGAGGAGGAGTGTACGGGGTGTGCCAGACGTAGAGAACAAGGGAGAGGTCTCTGTGTTCCCTCTCAAACACAAACCCAATGAGATGAAGTAATTACATAAACAGAACGGCTCGCAGAAATCACAGCCTGTTAACGTTATTTGGATAAAGCACATGTGAGCCATTTGGTCACTTTCTCTTTTGGATTTTTTATTTAATCAATGTTTACATTTCACATAAATAAACATTTTTATGAACAAAAGGCACACAGCTCAAATATAAACAAAGAGAACATCTGTACAGTTTGTCTCAATAGAACCACAGTCTCCACTTGGGTACACCACGCCGCAGCAGCAGAATGGTGCCAGTGTCCGACCGCCTCATCCGCCCAAAGAGGAGGAGGGGCCAAGGCATGCAAACGAACCTATCAGCTCATCTTAGTCAGGCCACAAGAATCATGTCCACTAAAGAAGATTCAAACACGCAGCACAAAATATAAGGGCCATGGGTAAACACTTGTAAGAAAGAAAAAAAAACAAAACAAAAGGGTTTATCGAAAAAAGTTGGAAGCCACTGTGTGTCGCTTCCTGGAGTAATACAACCACGTGTTCATTCACAGTACTGGCAAGATGCTACTGTCTACAGCAGTGCAGAGACTTGGGAGTCAAAGAGTCCGAAAAGTACCAAGTCGTGAGGATTCGAGGGGGGTCGGCGAGTCCTTTTTTTTTTCCGTGTCCAATGTCCGAACGCTAGTCTCACCGATCGACGTGGTAGGTACAGTCCGTTTTACAGTCCAGTCGTTTCCAGTTCAATCTGGTTCGCAC
>JACN01082334.1:0-21879 GCA_000787155.1 Scartelaos histophorus | reverse complement strand
TGAACATAAAGAACGGACCGATCAGATGCCTTCGTTCGCAGAGGTTGCTCCCGATAGCGTTAGCAACATGTTTGATCGACAGCTAGTGCATTTCGTTGCCACTTTTACGCCTTCCAGTGAGAAGGGCGGGCACATTTAACAACCTCAGTCCCGATTGGCTCTTGTGGTTGCTATGATACTTGCAGTTGGATTTCCAAATATGGAGCCTGACTTCAAATTTGCTCCTGTAACCGTTGAGGAACTTCATTTGAGTGGAGCTGAACACTACGGGTGACATCACATTTGCTTAGTCCACTTTTTTACGCTTGAGTGGAGCTGAACACTACGGGTGACATCACATTTGCTTAGTCCACTTTTTTACGCTAGCGGCCACATTCCAAATGAGAAGTGACCATTTGGACACTTCCAGGTCCATCAACTCTGCGTCTCTAACTGCTGCAGTGAGCCTTGTTATTTCCCTCTTAAAATGCTCTATGTGATTCTGCTGTTTTATTTTGCCATTTTATCCGTAAATAAATTCCTCCAAATTCCCAGTCCGCTCCTATGACTGCTAGCTTTGTGAGCTTCATTTGACTGGAGCCGAACTCGGTCTACAATCTGTACAGTCCGTGACCAAGATACACGTCAAACCATCACATTAAGAATATTTTCAAAAGTTTAATGCCATACTGTGGAACCTTTCAGGCAAAGTAATACACCTTATCCTTGGATATTAAAAGGCGGCAAACTCCCACCAGAAAAGTTACATGTTCCACCTTTAAATTACACTTGCAAATTTCTCTTTTAAATCAGGTTATTCATCTTGTTTTCAGGTTTATTCTCTTTTTACTAGTTTTGAGACTGCTTGCTTTGGCGGCATGGTGGCTGAGTGGCAACACTCATGCCTCACAGCAAGAAGGTTGCGGGTTCGATCCCCGGGTCGCCCGGGCCTTTCTGTGTGGAGTTTGCATGTTTCCTCCCCGTGTCTGGATGGGTTTCCGATTCTGCTGTTTTATTTTGCCATTTTATCCGTAAATAAATTCCTCCAAATTCCCAGTCCGCTCCCATAACTGCTAGCTTTGTGAGCTTCATTTGACTGGAGCCGAACTCGGTCTGCAATCTGTACAGTCTGTGACCAAGATACACATCAAACCATCACATTAAGAGTATTTTCAAAAGTTTAATGCCATACTGTGGAACCTTTCAGGCAAAGTAATACACCCTATCCTTGGATATTATCTTGTTTTCAGGTTTATTCTCTACTTACTAGTTTTGAGACTGCTTCAATTCTAGTCAAGTAAAATGATCAGATAATTTCACTACTTTTAAGCCATTTTCTGAAGCTTTTTTCGAGATTGTTTTAAAATAAATGGGTTTAGATCTCTCAGTATTAGCCTGGATTCTGTTTTCCACAAAGAGCTGTCGGTATCAGAAGCTTTTAATTGCCAGATTGAGCCCTGCTGCAGCCCAGTGGAGCAAAACCTCTCTCCAGTAACAGTGTTTGTGTGTGTTTGAGTGTTTGTGAGTGTGTGTGTGTGTGTGTGTGTGGTCCGGGCCTGCAGTCACATAGATAGATGGAGCCTGCTTTAGTAAAACCTCCTGAAAAATAAATAAAGGCAATGGTGATCCCTGGCCATCCGTCTGAGGTGACAGGACGGTGAGGAAGAGGAGCTGGAGGTGAGGGGAGGCTCATGCACATACATAAATAACCCACTCAGCTCTCGGCCTATTGTACTGATGGAGATGGAGAGAGTGGACTTATTCAGCCGAGGCTCCCCGACAATTTTCTGCAGATTTCTGGCTCAGAGGTTTACCCGCGGAATTTATTGTTTGTTTAAATTTAGAATCCTGCTGCAGAGAAGTGCATTGTGTAACTTTTCTGGTGGAGGGTTTGTCAAAAGCTTTTCTTTCTGGAGACATTATTGTTTTGTCTTGTTTTTTTTTTTGTTTTTTTTGTAGTTTTTTTTTTTTTTTTTTCATGTTATTTTTGGAATTTTTGTATTTGTAAATTTTTTTTCTAAATGTTTTAGAGCTTTTTCGAGGTTTCTGTTTTTTTTTTCTAGGTATTTTGGGCCTTTTTTTCTAGGTATTTGGGGTTTTTTGGGGTGTTATTGAGGTTTTTTTCTAGGTTTTTTGGGCTTTTTTGTATTTGTAATTTTTTTTCTAAATGTTTTTGAGGTTTTTCTAGGTTTCTGGGTCTTTTTTCTATTTTTGGGGTTTTTTCTAGGTATTTTGGTAGTTTTTTTTCTAAGTATTAAGGGGCTTTTTTCGGTAGTTTGGAGCTTTTTTGAGGTAAGTTTTGAGCTTTTTTCTAGGTATTTTTGAGCTATAAAATCACCTGTAATTGAATCAGTGTAAGGTTAGAAGTGTAAAATGTTATACTGTGGAACATTGCAGGCAGAGCAATGACTAATCCATAGAAACAAAAGGATGATGGACCCTCTAAATGTACATAGTGCAGTACAGTACAGGTATAAGGCACCTCATTGAAAACAAACAAAACAAAAAAATCATTTGATCATCTTAATTAAAGGGACATTGTGTAACATTTCTAAAACTCACTTGCTTGACTCCATGTAGGACTTAAACAAAACAAAGATGATGGTATGGTAGCAGCAATGAACATAGCGTACCCCCATCAAAAGCATAAACTAAACCAAAACATTGTGTACTTTTAGATAATAATATCCGGTCTGTTTGTCGAGGTGTAACTGTGAGGAACACTATGATGAAAAAAACCTCAAATGAAAAGACTGCAGCACACTCTCATGGCAGATGTCCAACACTTTGGATTTCTGATTGTGTTTGGGAAATTGCTTTGGTCAGATCATTTTGTTCTTGCTTCGTTTGGACCCCTGAGTTCTGACGAAGAGTTCTGAAACGTAATCAGCAATAACAGGATTTGGACAACACCTGAGAGGGCTACGCTTTTTCATCTGTGTGTGTGTGTGTGTGTGTGTGTGTGTGTGTGTGTGTGTGCGTGTGTATGTATAAGTATGTGTATGTATAAATGTGTATGTATGTATAAGTGTGAGTATGCGTGTGTGTGTGTGTGTGTGTGTGTGTATGTATGCACATGTGGGTGTATACATGTGTGTATATATGTGTGTGTATGTATGTATGAATATGTGTATGTATGCATATATATCTCTATATGTATGTATGTGTGTGTGTGTATGTATGCATGCATGTGTGTGTTGTGTGAGTATGTACGTATGTATGAATGTGTATGTATGTATAAATGTGTGTATGTATGCATATATGTCTATGTGTGTGTGTGTATGTATGTGTGTGTATGTATGTATGTATGTGTGTATGTATGTATATGTGTGTATGTATATGCATATATGTCTCTATGTGTGTGTGTGTGTGTGTGTGTGTGTGTATGTATGTATGTATGTATGTGTGTATGTATAAATGTGTATGTGTGCATATATGTCTGTGTGTGTGTGTGTGTGTGTGTGTGTGTGTGTGTGTGTGTGTGTGTGTGTGTGTGTGTGTGTGTATGTATGTATGTATGTGTGTATGTATAAATATGTGTATGTATGCATATATGTCTCTATATGGGTGTATGTATGCATGTATATATGTATTCTATTTATTTTATTTTATTTTAGAAATTTTTCTTCATTAATTGTATTGTTTATTTGTATGTATGATGTTTGTATGATTTTTGAATTTTATTTTATTTATTTTTTCATTTCATTTTAAAAACACACAAAGGCAGCGTTTCGGCCATGTTTTGTGATGGATTTTCAACATTACCAGACTCATATTTGGGTCACTGTAGAAATGAGTTTCAGCTTTCGGTTAGATACAGAAACTGAAGACTGTGCCTCGCATTCCAAAGCTATCAGATTTTGTTTTGAATTGTTAATCTCTATGGCAACAGCACTCATTTTGTACCATTCTGAAACCCAAACATCAATTATTCGGAACATATTTCTACCCTTTTAACTTTGCGTTTCACATCAGCCCGTTTGGATCTCCTATCAGCCTGTGAACACTTTTATCTGCTGTGTGAAAGTGTTTCTGAAGTCAAACCCAAACAAACTGCACAAGGTTTAATTAGAGAAGTCAGATTAGAGTCAGTGAAGAGCCACTTTGGTCTGATGGGACATGGGCTGGAATAAATGATCACTCTGACTCCACGGTGAACTGTGGCGATGGAGGAAAGTACAAACATGTAACTTTTTATCAGATATCACTGTTATTTTATTATATTATTTAAAGGTCTTAGATTACACAGAACTGACTCTCGTGAGGAGCTGTGTTTTGTTTCAGTCACAGTAATCATTTGTTATTAGTTTTTATCTTCAAAGCTCAAAATGCTCTGGTCCACCTCGTGATGTCATGTAGTGGACACGTTAACTGAGACCTTTTACCTTTAAAGGGGAACTCCAGCACATTTGAAGCTGAAGTCCATTGCTAGAGGTGGTCGTACACTGTCAGAAACCAAAAAACAACGCAGATCAGTGTTGCCTTGGTGGAGATCTCACTGTTGCAGTGAGTCCATCAAGGCAGCCAACTAGTCTAGTGATGGGGGCAAGTTCTTATCTTCCAAGTAAAACGCCAATTTGCACACTGAAGAAGTTTAACACCACATCTTACAACAGCCATGAGTCTAACAAACTGGAAACGTTATAAAACAACTTTATAAACAGCTTGATTTTCGATTGCCAATGTCGTCTGTAATCTCATTAACGAGTGAATTATATTTTTGAAAAACACTATGTTTAATTATTTAAATCATCGCCACAATATTGCAGAGCATGTAACAGCATGGACAGGTACTGAGTAGAGCTTTCTAGCTTTTACAGGCTATTAGCCCCCGAGAAGCAACAAGTGAAGATCGACTACTGACTGTAAAGAAGAAGAAAAACTGAAAGTTGTTGAAAGAAAATGGTTCGAGAATGTATTTTCCCAAATTGCGACAACAAAATGCCCCAGCAATCGAATCTTTTGTGCTTTCACATTCACAGTGGGAAATCAGCAGAGGTAAGTGTAAGGCTGCTTATAAAGTTGTTTTATAACATTTCTAAACCATTAATGAGCGAACCAGGTGTAGTATTTTGTTTGTTAGACTTGTGGCTGTTGTAAGACGTGTTAGAAGGTGGTGTTAAGCTTCAGCACTGTCCATATTTTACGTGGACGTTAAGAACTTGCCCCCATCACTACACTAGTTGGCTGCTTTGACAGACTCAGATCTCCGTCAAGGAAACACTGATCTGCGCCTTTTTTTTTTTGGCTTCTGACACCATTCGACCACCTCTTGCAATGGACTTTAGCGCCCTTTTTTTTTTTTTGGCTTCTGACACCATTCGACCACCTCTTGCAATGGACTTTAGCTTCAAACACGCCGGAGTTCCCCTTTAAGTCAGTAGACACTGGCAATTCCCAACCTGATTCCAAACGATTCAAGTTACGAAGCTCCTCAAACATGCGTGAATGAAACGAAACACAACTCCAGGTATGTTTTTGATGAAGAGACGCCACCCAAACCTGACTTCAAGCTCAGAAGACGACTTTTTGTGATACATTGGACCTTTAAGGAAGTTTGCGAAGTGAAAATAGAAGGTGCGGGAGGCAGAGGAGAGGGTTCGGTGCCAACTTTACAGAGGAGACCCTGAAGCGAGCAGAAGAAAGTAAAAGAAGATAAAGCAGAAGAAACTTTTGGACTTGATGAGCAGCTCAGAGACGCGGCTGCCGTATCGGATTTGGCATCTCGTTCTTAAAATACATCAATGACCTTCTGGAGTGAGCGGCGCCGTCACGGCTCATTCAAACTACGGGTCTTAATGATGCAAATGCAGCCTGGGCTCGACACCTGAGGCCCCCTGCATCCAGCCTGATGTTACTGCACTGCTGGATGAACTACTCAGTTTTATTAATCAAGTAAAAGTGCAGATACAGGGGCCAAAGACTACTTAAGTAAAATATCACATTAAAAACATCAAGTAAATGACTCAAGTACCTGTGTAAAATGCACTTAATAGTAAAAAGTAAGAGATTTTAGACTATTAAAGAATCAAATACAGTCATTTTGATCAGGATTTTAGCTGATTTTAAAGTGGTTCAACTGATTTCCTATGTTTTCTGTCTGATTTTGTGTATTTGTGTTTGCTCAAAGTTTGGATTTTAACACAAATTAAATGTGCTAAAAATACGTAATAAATTTCAGCAGGTCTCAGACTAGAAAAGTACTTTTCAGATCTAAAATGTAATGCAGTAGAATGTACAGATACCCACTCTCAAATGTAGTGAAGTAGAGGTAAAAAGTATCCAGTGTAAAATGTGCTTCAGTAAAGTGCAGATACCTAAAAATTGTACTTTTACTTTTGTACTTCGTTCATTTCCACCACTGCATTATTGTACAGATAAAAGGTTTATACGATACTATTTAACCAGAACATTGTGACCACATGTAATACATTTTCTCATGCTTTTCTCATGACCAGGGCATCTGAATAAAATAAGATGGTCGTGTGATATTTGCATCTTCACTCTAAACTCTAAACTAAAAGTAAGTTAAAACCAACTCAACATTACTTGAATTAAGAAAGTTTTATCATTTTCACGACAATTAAAATGATCTACCACAAGAAGAAGACTTTTTGTATTTAAAATATGAAAATACATCTTCGGTTCACAAAAAAATAGCTCTTCGCATTTAAATCAAATGTTGCTTGAATGAAGAAAAACACACTTATTCCGTTGGTAAATCATTTTACTCGTCAAGTTGAATCTGAAAGTCAAATGCTTTTAATTTAAGTCATTTTAAGTTACCTACATATTGCTTTTTGCAGTGTTATTAAAGCATTTTTATTATGTATGCTGGTGTGCTGTTAGCATGCTAGTTGTTGCTAGTAATGTGAAGGAGAAACTGTGCTCTGCCCTTTGAAAGTTCAGAAAAGTGATTAGAAACCTTTGATGAATGCGGAAAGGAAAGTGAGTGAGTGAGTTTGCACCATTGGAAATTATTTTTAAAGAACTAAATTTGTTTACAAGATGGTAAAAACCAGGTACAGTGCCTTAAATATTATGCTTTTTTGCCTTTTATTTTATTCTTTTCTTTTTTTAAATTTAATGGTCACTCAAAACGGCATTCACCGATTCATTCATACTAAAGTACACAGACAATGGAGGCAAGGTGGTTTAAGTGTCTTGCCTTGTGACACAACGACATTATTCATCAGTGGGAGTGGGATTTGAACCACCAACCTTTCAACCAAAGGCCAAACACTGAGCTACAGTCACCCTTGAATCAATGTATTGTGTCGCTTTTCTGGTAGAACGTTGGTCAAATTTTTTTTCGTAGAGATGTTATGGTTTGTCTGAAATGTTTCACAGTATATCTTCAAGAAAACCAAACCAGATCAAGTTACAGGTCAGATCTGTGGAGAGGTGACCTCGCTCACTGTCAGAATACCTGTTTTTATGGTTATTTCTGAGCAAAAGTTGAACAAATTGAATAATTGTAAGGTTGTTTTAAGGTGCACTGTGCGACTTTTCTAGTGGAGGGTCCGTCATCTGCTTGTCTCCATGGAGATGTTATTGCTATCTATCTTAACTCAGATAAATAGAGGTCAAGTTACAGGTCAGATCTGCGGGGAGTCGCCCCTATTCACAGAGACAATTATTGTATTTTTAGCAACAGAAACACCCTTAATGAATAAATCCTGGATAGATGCGTTTAATGTCGTGCCATGGAACTTTCCAGGCAAAGTATTAAAATCTCCGCTGTGACAAGCAAGATCTGTGGAGAGTCGCCCCTTTTTACAGACAGTTATGGTATTTTCGAGCAATAGAAACACCCATTATGAATAAATGCTGAATAAATGTGTGGAACATTCCAAGCAGAGCAATGACATATCCATCGCAACGAGAAGGTGACGGTGACGGAATCCCAACCAAAAAGTTCCACAGCGCACTATTAAACCTTCTTCTATACTGTATGATCGTTTACGGGCTACTACTTCACTACCTCATTAAATTCCGCTGAGGTTAAATGCAGCGTATATCGTTCTGTAGCCGAGCCCATGCGAGTGTGCCGAGCGTGCAGATCAGAGCAGCGATTTCGAGGTGGCCCTACTGAATCAGATGGAGCAGTTTTATGAAGCTCTGCTCATGCAATAAGAGCCAAATCTACAGTCTGTCACATCCATTCAACTGTCAGGCCCTGGAATATTACTGTGCTCACGGCTACTAACGCAGGTATTAATATTTAAGCTAACACAAGATGGCAGATGTGGTTCGTAAAAAGATTTAGAGGATCAGAAGAGGAGCTCAAGAAGATGCGTATTAATATACAAGTTAATTTGCAAAAGCAGATCATATTAAGTTAAGTTCCTTATTACTGAAAACTGACTCTTGTGACCTTTAAGCCATGTTATAGTGTAGTTTTAACTCAAAACTGGAGTTCAGTTTTCATTCACACGTTTGAGTAATCCTGCATTATTAGTCGCTAAAGCTTAAAATGTTCCACCTTGTGATGTCATACAGTGGTGGTTTTCAAGTTAACAGCTTCCTTTTTGTTTTTGTTCAGAAGAGAATTACATTTCTATTTCACTGTTAAAATAAGAAGAACTTAGAAAAAACAAAACAAAAAAACGCGCTAATTTAGATAAAACAGAAATATCTGATTTTGTAAGTTAAAGCTTTAAAATGCTTTAAAGCATTAAATTGTGCAAAATCAACTTTTCAGAGCTTTTAATTGTTAAAGTTAGGCTTATAGAAGGTGGGAACAGGGTTGCAGGCATAAGAATTATACTTGGAAAAAAACTGCCGACTCATCAATCGAGCTGGCGCATTCAGCACCATGGACAGCAACCCCAATATGCACAAGTGACATGTCGTCATGAAGGGATGTCAGAATAGAAGGATTTGGTTATGAAGAGATGTCAGAATAGAGGAATGATGGAATAGAGGGATGTCGTCATGAAGGGATATCAGAATAGAGGGATGTGGTAATGAAGGGATATCGGAATAGAGGGATGTCGTCATGAAGGGATATCGGAATAGAGGGATGTGGTAATGAAGGGATATCGGAATAGAGGGATGTCATCATGAAGGGATGGGAATAGAGGAATCTCAGAATAAAGGAATGTTGTCCTGAAGGGATGTCAGAATAGAGGGATGTCATCATGAAGGGAAGTCGGAATAGAGGGATGTTGTAATGGAGGAATGTTGTCATGAAGGGATGTCGTCATGAAGGTATGTCACAATAGAGGGTTGCCGTAATGAAGGGTTGTTGGAATAGAGGGATGTTGAAATAGAGGGATCTCATAATGAAGGGATGACATGTTTTACCCAAAGCCTCAGCAGTAGTTTGAAAAGTTTTGACTGAAATTAAAACCAATTTTTTTAGGACAACATTGCTTACGGTTACTTTTTTTTAAATTATTTGACCCTCATTGCATCCTGATTGTGTAGAACTCTAGCCACAGCTAAGAAGAGGCAGTAAGATTACACCAGCCTCTCCACATACAACACAACTCCACATTGAGTAAAAATGCAGACATCTGTGACAAAACATTACAATAAAAATGAAACTAGCAAACTTTCTCTCCCATTAGTGGATAATCCTGTATCCTTCCAGTCACGATTTCATTTTAAAAGTCTCCTTTGTGTCTGGAACGAAACTGGACCATTACTTCTCCTGCCAGAGCCGACACCATTAGCGGGCCCATTTGAATTAACTTACGTAACAAAAACCTCTCCAGCTCTTTAATTAACGGCCGCTATAGCTTTTATCCAGATTGAACACATCTGTCCCTATAACAGAAACAAATGAGTTAATCCTAAACTTATTTCAGTCACCTACTTTCCCTGTTTTGGAGACTTTTTGGGCTGAAATTCCACACTCACAGAGCTGACAGTTTGTGAGCAGGAGGAAGAGGAGGAAGAGGAGGAAGAATGCAGCGTCAAGGTCACCAAAAGAGAAACTGTTTGTCCTGACAGAAGTGACGTTTTCTTGACAATCTTTGCTCCTCTTGTTTTTTCGTAATCAAATCCAAAAAGCCATTATTCTTTCAAAAACCCTCGAAACAGGTCACTTTGAAATGACATTAGGACTTTACAGAGATACTTTGCAGAGTCATCAACAGTTAGCGTAGCACTCCTAGGGTGCTACGCTAACTGTAGGCACTGCTCCGTCAGGTTAAGCTTTATTCTGGGCTTTGTTTAAAGACAATCTGACCAGAAAATACTGATAACACTCCAAATGTCTCTGATCTGGCCAAGATTTTAAAACTTGTATCAGGTTATTCATCTTGTTTTCAGGTTTATTCTCTATTTACTAGTTCTGAGATGGCTTAATTCTAGTCTAGAAGTAGTTTATTTTAAGATAACTTGTCAAGTAAAATGATCTTTCCATGCAGCAAGATAATTTCACTACTTTTATGTAATTTTCTGACAGATTTTAGTGTTTATATCTAAATGTTGGCCTGATTTGTGCAGTTAAACAAGTCTAAACAGGATCATGAGAGCTCATATTGATCATAAGTTCCCAAAAATGTGCTGTTTAAATCCATATTTGTATTTTTTTCCAGTGTTTTCAGACGATCTTAACAGGTTTTGGTCAGTTTTTGCTAATGTGAGTGTCATCTCAACTCCTAAACTCCTAACCGTAACCCTCAGTCCAAGTCAGCATCTTTCTTGTATATAGAAAAAGTCCCACAAGATGAAAGCCTCATAAAAGAAAAAAAAATAAAACAACTTCACAGAAAATCCGATTCTGTGCGTGTTTTGGACTGGTAGTAGTTGGAGATTGACAGCGATAACAGCCTGCCCCGGGGAAGCGACGACTGTGAAGGAATAACTCAACGGATGCAATAAATACTTCTTGTCTCCATGTCAGACAAAATATTACAGTGACAAGGTATTTCTAAGCGGCAAAAGCATCTGCAATTGAATGAATAATGCTGATAATGCCATACTGTGGAACTTTCAGAGCAAAGCAGAAACAGGTGATGAACTGTGGACTAGAAAAGTTACATAGTGCACCCATATTTCAGCTCTGGACTTTCCAATCTCTACTAAACAAAAGGTAAAAAGGCTTGAAAACTACTTCTTCATGACATCACAAGGTGGAATGGAGCATTTTGAGCTTTGGAGATGCAGACAGACGAATAATAAAGGGTTACTCAAACATGTGTGAATGAAAAAAAAAACACTCCAGGTCTGTTTTTGAAAATTTAAAATCTCAAAAGTCCAGAGTCAAGGACCTTTAATTCTGCCTGTGGTTCTGTTTGATTTACCAAAAGCTTAGATGTTAGAGTTATAACTAAGGTAAAGATCCTAAAAAAATCCGATTGAATGCTATTGAAAAGCATCCACAGACCTTTCTCCACATCGAAGACAGGATTTTGGTCAGATTAACCTTGGAAAACTTTGTGGTAATGCGTTAGACCTTTATGAAAACCACTACCTACAGCACAAACTTTCATGTAAAGATTTTTTCAAAGGTCTCAAAACTAAACCCAAGCCAAGAGCTCCAGGATAAATCAAGAAACTGCTCAAAGCTTGACAAATTGCCCATACTTAAAGGCCCTTTGTCTGATCTCTGCATCAGCAGCTTTCAACAAATATGGATACTACATAAGTTAGAGCAGGGCAGAGGCTGAAGTTGGGCCAAAAATGGATATCTTTGAGTAATTGGTTACCTTTATTTCTTCTGGAATGAGCAATGTCCCATTACGATCATTACTGTGGCGGTCGCATGTTGGACTAGAGCCACTTAAAGGTGCACCGTTTAGCTTTTATGGTGTAGGGAGGAAATATTAAGACAGTTTGAGACCTTCTACAGTATGGCATTTGGCTTATTTTTCTTTTTGGCATCAGTTAAATTACTTTTTCCTGCTCAAATATATGTTAAAAACCTGCAGTATTAAAGTGAGTCGGCTTGCCTCTCCATAGATCTGACTGTGCAGCTTATCCTAGTTGCGTGACATGCTTGTATCGATGGAAACTGACGCCATATTGTAGAACATTCCAGGCAAAGAAACATCTCCACAGAGAAAAGCAGGTAGCCAACCCCCCAAAAGAATAATTTTATTTAGAGAAGTAGATGAATGAGTGAGTTGAAGATTTAGTATTTTGGATGTTTATACGTAAAAAAGCAAATTTGAGCTCTTGTGGGCTTCTCAAAAACAGACCTGGGGTTGCATTTTGTTTCATTCACACATGTTCGAGTAACCCTTTATTATGTCCATCTGCATCTACAAAGCTCAAAATGCTCTGTTCAACCTTACGAAGTCATGAAGCTGTAGTTTTCAACCACTGCTTTTCCCGTTAGTTCCTGTAAAGAACGACAATTTCAGGGAAATCATCCAAATGAATCTAGTGAAGCTGTTTCAAAACACACTGGAGCACTTCCTGTATTACCACATGACATGACAAGGTGGAACGTGAAAGTTTTTACCGTTTGAGAGAAGAACTCACAGTAAATATGCAAGGTTTTTGTGTTAAACATGTGTGAATGAAGCAAAACGCAACTCCAGGGTCTGTTTTTGATTGAACATTGTGACAGAGATCTAAAAATAGCGTAATATGAGTCCTTTAACCTCAATTATGACGATTCACAAATGTAATGTGTCTTTATATGACTACACTGCTTATTTTAGTACTTTTTTTCTGCATTAATAGCTGTTTTTGCATGAACTTTCATATAGGTGTAGTCTTGTAAGGGGAGTGAATGAAAAATATGGAAATACACAATAGTTTCGAGCGCTTTGGCCACGTCCACTTTTAATTCACCAACTGATCGGCAGGACACGACTTTACTCAGCCAAGAATTTCTTTAATCCATTACGGTCCTATAGGAGAATTCAAACTACGAGAAATTCCATCATTCTAAATCGTTTTCTTACCTGCGTTGCGTAGTTTTCGGTTTCGCAGAACGGCGACGATCACCAGCAGATTCCCCAGCACGTCGACCACAGTGGTGAAGATGAGTACTGCAGCCAGAGTGTACACCGCCCACACAGGTCGCCCCATGGCCCGGGTCGCCTTGGGTTCATCGTCCAAGGAGTCCATGTCCCCCTCCACAGCGCCCCCCATAGTCCGGTCCTGCACCGAAAAGTCTCTACTTAAAGGTTTTCTCACATTCTAAGTGTTCTTCAAAAAAACGCAAGAAGTTTAAATTTCTTTCAAGCTTCTTAGGCATCTGTTCACATTTTTGTTGGTTCATTTGAATGTTAAGATCGCTGTCCAACGTCCTTTACTTCACGTTATAGCCATGTGGTTGGATAGAAGTTCACATGGGCCAGTTTGCAAAGAAAAGCCTTGAGCCCATTTTGAGTTAAGATTTCAGTTTGGATTTTCCTGAGTAAGTTTGAGTAAGCTGAAAATGGGCAGCAGTAAATCCATGTTCACTTCAAATACAGGTCAGATAAAATGAAATATCGCCTTGACACGTCTTCACAATTTTTGAAGGACACCAGCAGTTTCTCTGAGGTGTTGTTAACCTTGGCTACAGAAATGTAATCTCCAAATACCAGGCAAACCAAAATGCTCCCCTGAAAAAGCGCACCTTTGGAAATGGCAGCGGTTTCATTTTTCAAAATATCTGGGCAAGATTGAGTCCGAAATTGAATTCAGTTTTGACCTTTTTGAACATCCGGCGTTGGAGTTTTCTTCGCTCAACCAACTCAACCTTTATGTCGGGTAAATTTCTGAATAAACGACATCTATCTATGGACTTTTCTTCTCTATTTATTCAAAACTTCCATGCTACACCCCAAATCTATATTACTGTCTTCCAAATAAAAAATAAAACGCTTCCAATTTCTTCCTTACAGATCACTTTAGTTCATCCAAAAAATCTGGAGTTCTTCTGATTGAAACAAGTTTTTTCGTCTATACATTTCTTTACCGTCCATTCAAACAGTCCCATCAAACTCGTGTTCAGATTTACTACCACACCCCTTTTACTGGAGTCCCTTCCTTATTTTTAATCTTACCTACTTCTTGCTCACTGTATTGCTTTGTCTTTAAAAGTCTACCTCAAATATCACATTTCACTTTTCCTTTGGCGTCCTCCTTGGAGCTCCCCCTTGCATTTTGCCCATAGTCTTGTCCATATTGAAGATTTTAATAGTTCTCGAGCATCCACGCAATCTTCATAGGAGGTTCCGTGGTGTTTCTTTTATGTTTTTCGAGCTTGCTCCGTCTCCAGTCTTCAAACCTTCACCCGTCAGCTGTCATTCATCTCGGTTATCCCTTCTCCGGCTTCCCCGGCTCGGTGCCCGATCCCCGCATCATCTCCGGTCATCACGGCCATAGACGGTGTCCCTGCATGCTCCTGTCCCCGATCTCCTCTGGTTTCCTCTGCTCTCCGGCTCCCTCTCCTCTCTGGCTGTGTCGGATTCTCTCTCGGAGGCGCCGGAGCGGAGCCAGGCCCCGCCCCCCGGTCCACGTGCGCTGCCCTGTGAGGCGTGCAGCTCATTCATTCACGCCGAGATTGTGTGTACAGCAGCTGCATGTGTGCGGACGCAAACATATGGGGCTAAAAATCACAATGAAAGTGGAGTGCATTCACCAAGAGCGTCTAATTAAACATCGCTAACAGAAGAATTCACTCATTGCTAAAAAAAAAAAATCATACTCAGACCCTCATAATTTAACATTAATGAGCTATATTTAAAGAGCCTATATTACACTATTTTCTCATCTATGTTATAATGTTGTTTTCTCATCACAAACACACTTGGAGTTGTGTTTTGTTTCATTCACACATGTTTAACACAAAAATCCTGCATATTTAGGCTGAGTTCTCGTCACTCTGTTCCACCTTGTGATGTCATGCGGTAATATATGAAGTGCTCCATTGTGTTCTTAAGATCCAGACACCTTCATTAGAATCACATTTTCAGCTCTAGAATTTTCAGTCTTAGCAGGAGGTAAAAGGAGCTGTTATGTTGAAAATGGCCGCTTCATGACATCACGAGGTGGAACACACGAGTTGTAGACTAACCTGGCTCATGGTCGATTGATCTGTGTGTCACTCTGAATTGAGTTCTACATATTCTCCATCTGGAACGTGGGACTTGCAGCAGAATGTCTCCAGCTGATTGTGCGCCCCACCCCGAAGCGCCCACTCACCAGTTTGTTTTTAGCCAGTCATGTCAAATCTGCCAAAATGACATATCCAACTTGTGCCAAGTAAAACCAACCAAGTGTCAGAGGGAGGATGTCCATAAAGCCATTTAGCCATTTTTGAAATACAAATTTGTGCATTAAGGGCATTATAAGCCACCATCACTGCCTACCAGCACTGCCATGTTGGAGCTTCGGTTGACGTCATGTTAACTGCAACCCCTCCCCCTGCCACCGAAGCCCTGTGATTGGCCGAACACTGCTTGAGACCAATTTAAACAGCAAGAGAACCTCAAGATGACTTCTCGTGAGTTTGTGAACTCACAAATATTGTGACAATCCATCTTGCTGTCCAAGATTAGACGCTGACAAACTAATAATAAAGAGTTACTTGTATGTCTTGCCCAAAAACAGCATCAATCTGTGGGTGCTGGAGTCACACCACCAACTTCCGGGTCAGTGAATCTGATTGCTCAAACGTTGGTGTTTATGCCAAGAGCGGGATTGGAACCACCAACTTTGGCTCAGTGGATAAACACTACTAACAGAGCTACTGTCGACTGTAACCTTAGGGAGCAGTGGTGTAGGACGGCCATCTTGTGAATATGTGTAATTGCTGCTTGATTTGATTTTTGTGTGTAGATGTAACAGATGGTGTTTTAATAAGTCTTCAGTACTTTGACCAGTCGCAGTTTTTAAAATAAAGAGATACAGTTTGCATCAACTTGACTAAGGAGAGAATGAAGAATCGTCTACCACAATAAATCCATTTTAGAAGCTTGTGCAGATCTTTATAAAACCCGAGTCATTGTTCTTACAAATCCCTGAAGGAAAAAGAAAAAGTGGAACAAAAAAGCCAAAGTGAGCGCTGTAGAAAATGCGACCTAGTTTTAGGAACACCAGCTGCCGAACACGAGCAGGTACAAGAGTTTGATGTGCAGATGACGCTACAACACAACAAAGACACATTCATGGTTAAAATAACAAAATACAAATGTGTGAAAAAGACAGAGTCTTTAATGCAGGACAATACTGGGCTCACACATGCAGTAAAGGGACCTTATTACTCTATTTTCAGATCTATTTTATAATGTAGTTTCCTCATCACAAACAAACCTGGAGTTGTGTTTTGTTTCATTCACACAGGTTTACAAGTTCTTGTCACCTTGTGATGTCATGTGGTAATACAGACATTTCTCCACTGTGTTTTTAAACTCCATACACCTTCAACTGAATCATTTGAATCATTGCAGAGCTGGAATTGCTGATCTCTACTGAAGTAAATGTAGCTGTGAAAATTATCACATGGTGGAACAGAACATTTTGAGCTTTGCAGATGACAGAATAATAAATAATGTTACTCAAACGTGTGTGAAAGAAACTAATCACAAGATCACAAGGGACAATTTAGCCCAATATAGACTTTAATAACTCAAAATACAATTCTGAGTATGGATTATACCATACGGGTGTGATATTAGATTCAGAAAATGATAATTATATGTTTTTTAGTATTCTTGCAAATTTCAGTAAACACAGCAAAAGAAAAAGTTCTTGAGTTACTCAGTAGTGGCCATGTTTGCACAGTGTTTTTCAATTCCAAATAAATAGTTCTGAATTAAATAGTTCAGAATTAAAATATTCTCCTTCAAGTTTACATGGACATGGATCTACAGATCATATTCACTCCAGACCCAGAGGTGATAAGCTACTATAGAAGTCACAGCTGCCCTGGGTCAGACTGATGGGAGTGTGCTCGCCAGTCAGAGGCGCCAATGCTTCCTCCAAGCACCACATCACTTGCACACACAAAACTTTCCTACTAGGCAATGTGGGTGAAGTGCCTTGCCTAAGTAGTAGTTTTTGCGACTGGCACCCTAAATGATTGAGGAATAAATTAATGAATCTTTAAAATCGTAATAAACCACCCACTTACTTCAGAATTAAGTTTCATTCTTTAGGAATTAAGAATTTACATAGTGTTTTTAAAGGGGAATTCATTTTTATTCAGAATTAAATATTTTTTATTCAGAATTTAATATTTTTTATTTGGAATTAAAGCACTCATGTAAACGTAGTAACTGTTATGGTTTTGAGCATGTTTGGGGGCTAATGCTAACTCCCCATTGTAAATTGTATTGGAATAAATATAGAGATACCAACCTTTAAAAAGTAGGTATGTTGTTAGTCCTCAAAATGTTGCAGATAGCAACATGAATCCATAAATATACTTTTCCCAATTAAAATACTATAACACAATGCGTTTTAAATTGGGGCAGCAGTCATGCCGTTGGTACCTGCAGGTACTCACCTGTCTGCAGCCTTCAGCTGCAGGTACTCACCTGTCTCCAGTCTTCAGTGAAGCCCGAGCCCCTTCATCCTGAGCTCTGGAAACAGCAGCTGCCAGATTATTCCGTCTTGTTAGATGATGATATTTCATTCAAAACTTTTTGTAGTTACTTACGTTTTTCTAAATATTCATACTTACCCCCTTCTCCCGTTTTTCTCCTGTTTGATTGAAAACTTCACCTGCCCAGCTGCTCCCAAGACCCCCTGAAAACCTCGTTAATGAAACCCTTAATTTTCTGCCAGTCAAGACTCTATTTTTTGGGTCTTCTTGCTGAGCCACAATAATCAGTCCTTTTTTATGACTGAAAATTTTAATTACATTTTAACAAACAGGTCACGTACAGAAGATCTGGAAAGATATTTATGAGTAGGAGTGGGTGGGGGAGAGGGGTATAAAAGAAACAATCAAATTTAACAGCACAACTTTATCATATATACAGGACAATAATGAGACAAAAATCATAATATTAACACTGTTATCAATATCAACATAGCGTGTGGCAGCAGTCCGACTTTTTCATCTTTCTGAAATCCATGAATATGTTCTTCTCCATAACGTTTTCAAGACCTCGCCCTCCATCTAAACGTTATGTGACAGGTCTATTTGTTGAGAGCTATAAAACTTTGGAAGTTCATGACAAAACCCTCCAATATTTCACTTACAATGAGAACAGGTCCAGTCTAGCGTAAGATTGCTGTATTTTGTGGCCGTTTTCTCTTTCAGTTTTATGTTTGCAATGAACTTTTTGGCAGGTCGACATCGTCTCATCAGTGTTCGGAGTGAAGTGGAGAGGACAGCTTTAAAGTCTATGGGAAAATACCCATTAGACTTGTAAAAGAGGGTCAATGAGGGGTTAGAGTGAGCTGTTTCAGAGAATAAACAGGGAACAGATACACACAGGGGAGGAAACAAAACAAATGTTCAGTGTAAGCAGTGTTCGCTCTAATTAAATGCATGCGTTACGCTATATCAGGAAGTCATTAGGTGTAGAAGCAGAGAATGCAGTCGTACTGGAGAAAACGTAGTAACTGAAGAAGCCATCGTGAGTGAGAAGTTATTTATTTGTAGTACTAACAGGGCTGGGCATTACAGATACTATTTATATGATGCAAAATGGATTTTTGTGAGTATTAAGTCATGTCAGAATGTTGGTACTTCAAAAACAGACCTGGAGTTGTGGTTTGTTTCATTTACACAAGAATTATTACACATTTATTATTAGTCTGTCTACATCCGAAAGCTCAAAATGCTCCGTTCCACCTTGTGATGTCATGAAGCGGTAGTTGTCAAGTTAAGTTTCAAGTGTTTGTATTTTATTTATTTTTTGGCAATGGTGTATGGATGCAATGGCTGAAGGTGTATGGAGTTTAGAAACGCGATGGAGCACTTCCTGTATTGCGACTTGACATCACACGGTGGAGTTTTCTGCTTAAGAGAAGAACTCAGCCTAATGAGTAGCAAACCAAATGGCATAGACTTTAAACTTGGCTACGTACCACAGTCTCATGAGCACTTTAATTTAAAGGATGTATTCATTTCTTTATAGCTGAAAACCATATAGTCACTTTACAAGTTTTACAACCCACCATTAGGAGACTGCTATAGCATAATGGAGGCTAATGAAACTCATGTATTGTAGTTAAATAGTAATACGTTTTTCAGTGTAGGAGCCTCCTTTAAGTGTCTCCAAGGAATGCCAAGACTGCGGTGTCACTGCACTTTTGTTCATCGTGTAATGAGAGAGCTAAAGCCAACATGAGCTGAAATGTTATGGTGGTGTTTCCTCATCAAAAACAGACCTGGAGTTGTGTTTTGTATCATTCACACATTTAATACACAAATATGGAAGATAACTTGTTTCAACAGATTTTGATTTTTAAATGCCATTGAAATTTCTCACTCACAATTATTTTTATTCTGAATTTTAGTTAGTGAAATTTGTATTAAAAAATAATAGAAAAGAATGAGAACTTTGCACATCAATTCCTTAAAACAAGTGGGTGCGTTGAGAGGGAGCAACCCAAGAACATAGAGAAAAAACAGTCTGACTTGCAAAATCAGGAAGCAGCTCTTGACTTTTGATTTTTGAATTTGAAGGCTTAAAAATAAATATGCTGAATATTTCAATGTAAATGTTTTCATTTTTAATTTAACTTTCAGCAACTAAAATTCAGAATAAAAAATAATTCAAACATTTAACTTTTTAAAGTGTATTTTCAAGCCCTCATTTTTTTCTTGAAAATACTTAATTATAAGCATCAAAACTAAATTCAGAATAAAATAATTCAAACTTGTTTTTCTCAGAATTAAAAAAAAAAAATCAAAGTGAGAAATTCAATGCTATTTAAAATTCAAAATCTGATAAAACAAATTATCTGTCATAAAGAAAACATTCCACCTTGTGATGTCATGAGGTGATACAGCGAGTGCTCCATTGTGTTTTTAAACTCTATACACTTTCACTAAAATCATTGGGATAATATCAGTCCTGGAATTTCCGATCTTTATTGAACTGAACTTGAAAACTTCCACCACATGACATCACAAGGTGAAACAGAGCACTTTAACATTGGTTATGTCGACAGACTAATAACAAAGGGTTACTCAAACATGTGTGAATGAAACAAAACTCAACTGCAGATTTGTTTTTATGAGGTAACAACATTATAACATGGCCTAAAGCTCACAAGAGTCAATTTTGTGTAATATCGGACCTTTAAGATAAATTCCCTTAGCCTCTGAGCAATATACAACAGAAAGTCCCTTCAGTCATCCACCTCTGCATCACCACATCCACAATGTATTTACCCCCACAGAGATGCCCCCTAGAGGAATTATTACGTACTGCACATTGCCGACGGCTGCTCTACTGTGCGGTGAACATTAGTCAAACTCAGGGTTCTTCTGGGATTCTTCAGCACAACAGCAGCACTCCCAGGACTCCCGTCTACTATGATGGATCTTCTTCAGCCCGGCTCCATCCACCATCTGTACATCTAACCTCAAACTTAACTCACACCACACGCCATTTTTCATTTTTGTCCTGAGTTTCTATGTGCTCCATGTAGCTCCCTTCCAAAGTCCATAACGCTTAATTACTTTCTTATCATGTCCCGTATTGAATTATGGTGAAAGTGAATGGCAGCATGTCTCTATATGTTGCATGTGACTATCAATACTAAATGAATTCAAGAACAAATCAATGGACAGATCTGTTCTCCTTCAGTCTCTTCTTTAGTCTCTGCTCCATCCATCTGTCAAAGTGGTGCTACAAAACAGGTTTATATCGACTTCAGTATTTTCAGTGGAGTGTGTTGGTGATAGCAGCTGTGTTAAACAAATAATTGTGTTTCGCATTATCTGGGGGAATGTATGTCTCTTTAGGAGGAAAAGTCTCCACAGTGCATGTTTGTGAAATCTCTCAGTTGTCCAGTAGGATCCATAGCAAAAAGAGAAATTCGATTCTGTCAACTGGACAAAAGCTGCGTCTTCAGTTGTGGTCAGACTCTGGTGGACACTGGCTTAAATCTGCCTGAACATATGAGCTAAATACACTGAAACTACTCTGAAACTAACACACCAACTTGTTCACAGTTTCTGTTAATTAGCTTGGTCTATCGAACTGCACTAAGTGGGGACTATGCCTTAGTCATATTAGCAGAAACATATTAGCTATCACTAGTGTTTCCTGTGTTTTTATTTAGGTCTGAGGATGGAGTTGTCGTCCTCCTGTTCTGTTCTACAGTGGATAGTTTTTCCTAACAAAAATAACCTCTTCAAGCAAGTCAATAATTTTGTATTTTATTTATGTGGTGCTTTTCACAGACATATGTCACACTTTACAGATCATTATATATATATATATATATTCTCTCCAGAACCGGTGGTGATAAGCTAATATTGTAGTCACGCACACTCCACTTTCATACTAGGCAATGTGGGTGAAGTGCCTTTCCTAAGGACACAACAACAGTTTTTGCAACTGCGCCCAACTGTGGCACCTGGAATTCCCAGGCCCGATCCTGCTGAGCTTCTGGGATCTGATGGGATCAAAACGTTATGGCCACTAACCTCTCTCAAGCCATGTCTTTTCCATGGTTAAGATCTGTACCTCATTATCCTCAAAGATGCACAACAGACTGAGGTCCCGTGTTGCTCTCTCTGCACTGGTACATCCTCTTATGAAGTGGCTGCTTTTGTTTCTCCAGTGTAACGCTCACTACAGTCTTCACTGCACTGACTGGAGTGACTAAATTAGTTGAGTTCTGTTGACAGAAATGTATTTCTCTTTTGCTCTAGAGTGCATGGTTTCATAATTACACCTACAGTTCAGAATAATGAATAAACAAGTTCTGTTTTTTAATACATTTATTTATTTAATGTTTAAAATATTTATTTAGATTTTTTTTATTTTTATGTATTATGTATTATTTTATTTATTAATTATTTTATTT
>JACN01071755.1:0-11694 GCA_000787155.1 Scartelaos histophorus | reverse complement strand
TATGCCAAAAAAGAAAGATTAGATTTAAATAAAGAAGTTTTACAAGACATTTTAACACTTTAAGTACAAAAAACATGCAGAAAAAAACACTTCAGAGAATATGCCAAAAAAGAAAGATTAGATTTAAATAAAGAAGTTTTACAAGACATTTTAACACTTTAAGTACAAAAAACATGCAGAATAACTCATGATTTATGAAAAAATGATTTAGTTCCATGGAGGTCAGAGGTTTTACAGGGATGTGGAGAATTATTATGAAATTTAAACCTTTTTATCTGAAGAACCTGCAGTACTACTACTACTACTACTACTGTAATCCTCAGACGTTTTATCTTCTCTATCGAGCTCCAAACTGGTTTTAAACTAATTGCTGAGACCTGCCCTCGGAGAAAGATCATGTGTTCTATGTTTCGGTGCCTTATTTTCCCTTTTGTGAGGAATAAAATACTGAAAAAATACTGAATATGAATTGTTACGTCTCAGTTTAGGAAGAGACGACCACAATTGCTTTAATAAATTAGCCTCCTTGATTCAAAACAGTAAAAAGTTTTTTTTAATTGTTCATAGTCCAGAAATCCCATAAGTCAGATCTGTGGAGAGTCTCCCCTGTTCACAGGAGGAATTATTGTATTTTTGAGCTTTAGAAACACTCATAATGAATAAATGCGAGATGGAGATGTTTAAAGTCAGACCGTGGAACATTCCCGGCAAAGCGATAACAAGACCTTCCACCAGAAAAGTCTCGCAATGCTTCTTTAATGAAAAAGAGTCGGGGATGAGCTTTATATCGGCACCAGTGATGTCGGAGAGTTTGTATCATTCCCAGTTTGTCTTTCTGAACAAACCGATGATTAAAAATGGAAACAGAAGATAAAGACACACCATGGAACATTCTGGTCTGCTTGTTTCCATGGAGACGTCATCGCTCTGCCGGGAATGTTCCACAGTTTGACACTAAACAGTTGCATTTAGTGAATTATGGGTGTTTTAAAAGCTCAAAAACACCTTGAAAACCAGAAATTCTAACTGTGAGTGGGGCCTCCTCTCCACAGATCTGACCTGTCACTTGGTCTGGTTTGGTTTAATCCCACACAGCTGTAAAAATCTGAGTATATATGGCTCAAAAATTCATATTCGCCAGTTCCTAATATGAATATGAATGGACAGAACTGCAGATGTAGATTATGTGAGTCGCTTTAAAGGTCTTATATTAGGCTAAATTGACTCTTTTTGAGCTTTAAGTCACGTTATAATGTTGTTACCTCATCAAAAACAGACCTGGAGTTGTGTTTTCTTTTATTCACACGTTTTAAAATGAGTCCGTCTCCATCTGGAAAGCTCAAAACGCTCATTGTGACGTCAAGTTAACAACTGCGTTTTACCTCGAGTTCAGATCAGCAGTTCCAGAGCTGAAATTATCCAGTGATTCTCATGAAATGTAGAGTGTGTGGAGTTTAAAAACACAGTGGAGCACTTCCTGTATCACTACTGAGTACGCTGGACTATATCACACATCGCACTACTTCACTTTCCACTTATATGCACAAAAAAAACTGTTACTTCATATATTTGGCACCTATATCTCTGTATTTTATATGGACAATCAATAACTGTTTTATTTGTTATATTTTTAGCACTTTTTTGTCTATACTTGAATATTTTTGTTTGTTTTGTCTATATTTGAATGTTACTTGGTTTGCACTTTTCTTTTTTCTTGTCGTTTGCACATTTTCTCTTCTTTTTTAAATGCACATGTGACAATAAAGAGAAACTGAATTGAATTGAATAAGTTGAATCACTGCATGAGGTGGGACAGTTTTCAGTTTGAGAGAAGAACTCGGCCTGAAAATGCAGGATTTGTGCGTTAAACGTGCGTGAATGAAACAAAACACAACTCCAGGTCTGTTTTTGATGAGGAAACAACATTATAACAGGTAAAAAAAAACATAATATGGTTTTTTTTAAGCTTATGAACTTAGAAACTAGTTAACTTATCCTGCTTCCTTTCCATAATTCGGCACGAAAATCAGAACAAAATGGAAATATAACCATACAGATAGAGAGGACAGACTCACAAGTTTATGAAATTTAAAATCAAAATCACTTCTTTTAAATAAACCTTGCATTGTTGCTATAGTGACTAGAAACTACAATATAATATCATTTAAATTCAATATAATATTTCAATTCTGAATTCTGAAGGCTCCAAATCTTCCAATGATTTCCAAACATTTCCTTGGATCTTACTTTGTGTATTGTGTAATTTTTCTGGTTGGGGGTTCATCACCTGCTTGTTTCCATGGAGACGTCATTGCTCGGCCTGGAATGTTCCACAGTGTGACTTTAAACAGCTCTACTTTACATTTATTCAATTACAGGTGGTTTTATAGCTCAAAAATACCCAGAAAAACAGGCGTTCTGACTGTGTAAATTGGTTTGGTTTGGTCTCCATGACGTCAGCAAGACCATAGTGTGAAACATTACAGACAAAACATCGAGAAAAGTGTTTGACAGACCCTCCACCAGAAAAGTTACGCAATACAGCTTTAAATTTCTAATTTGGCAGTGCTCTTGAACTGGTAGAATGGGGTAAGTAGGTCACTGGAGCACTTATTTTCACCATGTCAGAGTTGGAGATGACGAGACCAATACTGATACTTTGCCTGGAATGTTCCACAGTTTGGCATTTGTGTTGCCTGTTTCCACGGAGACAAAGAGCTGCCACCGCTTGGTCAAGTTACAGGTCAGATCTGTGGAGGGACGACCCCGCTCACGGTAAGAATTCATGTTTTTTAGTGTATTTTGACCAATAAAACTCCAATTAAAAGCTGGATATGTTTGTTTAATGCCACACTGCGGGACATTCCCTCTCTTTCCATATACAGTTAGACGTGTATTTACCTGGTGGGCTGTTCTCGTCGACGCTGTGGCACATGGCGATGGTTTTCCCGTCCTTCACCCCTCCCAGCTCCACCACGGGGCTGCAGGGGCTCTTCTGGTCTTTGCTGCCCAGAGCGGGAGGGCTTTCCTCTGGGGACGGACCCAGCGAGGACCCCCCCTCCACATCCAGCGCCTGGAGCTTGAGCAGTGAACTTTGCAAACAGAAGCAGAACATGCCAGAGGTACTGACCAAGATATTAGCCAGCTCCCGAGAGGATTCGACGGGCCTTGAACGTCCGTTTAATATTGTCAATGAAAGAAGTTCAGTTTTTTAAAGGGTCATTTTATCTGTTGGCCACTAGTCGCTGGATGCAAGTAAATTTCATTCAAAAAAATTAAGCCTCTGAACAGTAATTCGCACAAGCAGTAAGTTAAATAATTAAAAAAAAGGTTTAAAATCAAGTACTCTTTTCTCTATACTAGTAAAAATGCATTTTTTAATATTTTAATGCAAATTGTACTATGACGTTTTTACATTTTTAATCCATTTTAAGTAGTATAACCAATGCTCAGCACAGTTTTATCTATTCATTGTTTGTGAAAGGACAATTATAACGTCTGTACTCTCTAATTATATCTAAATAGAGTAAAAACTGAGTTGAGTTTAGTAAAAAATAAGTAGCCAATCCTATTTTAATCACTAGTACGCAACCCACTGCTGACGTCAAAGTGGCTGCCTACGTTTTTGATATAACGCCACATGTAGACACACGCCAAAAAGAAAAAAAAAAGACCACAAAACGCGACAAAAAAGTCGATTTTCGTTTTCAAATGTCTTAAAAATGAAGCTTATGGTGCCATCCGGGAAGTAGCCGGGTACCGTTCCGTTGCAGCCATGCCGTCTCCTTCTTCTTCTATCGATGCTCTCCAGAAAAAAGTCGGCGCCGAGGTGAAGGGAAAGCCCGTAAATTGGCACGTCGAGGTCTTCTGGTCACTGTAGACTGTAATCCTTCAATGCATAAGGAGGATTTTTGGGGTTTTTGTCGTGAGAATTGCGGAAAATCCACGTTTGAGGGTTTGGAGACGGATGCTGTGGTCCTGATGCTGCGCGCAACGACGGATGGAGAGGGTGTGTTTTGGCTCGTCGTTCGCTTCGGCGGATTACTCATCGGGTCCTCGTGAAAAAGGAAAAAAAAAGGGGGTGGAGGCGCGTGTGTGGGCGAGAGGGAGAGAGAGAAAGAAGAAGAGAAAGAGGGAGAGAGAGACGCGCGTAGAGAGACGTAGAGACGCGCCGTGGCTCTCAGGGATGCTCCTCTCTCGCTCTCTAGGTTTTTCCCGCATCACTGGGGGTGGGGCCCGCGCTGACGTCACCCGCTGTGTCAGAGCTCATTCATAAAAAAAGAAGGCACAAAAAGGGAGAGGGATACGTGCCCGCGCTCACACAGACACTGTTTAACCCTCAAAAAAAAACAATCTGTAAGCAATGTGCGCACCCACCCTCAGACACGCACTTATCATCTTCATTTAGGCTCATTCTGATCAATGTTTTATCCTAAAGCTGCACTGTGGAACTTTTCTGGTACAGCCATTAACTTGCCTCCGTGAAGATGTTATTGCTTTACCTCCGATATTCTCCAAAAGTATTAATTAAACGGCTCCAACAGGCCAATTTACAGGTGAGATCTGTAAAGAGGCGACTCCGCTCACAGCCAGAATGAAGCTTTTTGTTATTTAGAGGTATTTTTATGGGTAAATGCAATTAGATTCACAGCTAAAAATCGAAAAAAATATCATATTGTGGGACACTGTAGGCAGATACAGCTCAAGATCATTCTAAAGCTATTCAGGAAAGGTTCATATCTGTGAATGTGACTTTCTTAGTGTTGATATCAGCTTAAAGGAGGATCCAGATTAAAGTTTTAATAGGACTAATATCTGAATTGCACACTTGAATATCTGTATTGCTCTTACATTCCCCTAAACCTGTTGACATGGATTCTGAGCCAAAAAAGGATTATATTTCTTACACTTGGTATTTCCTGGTCAGGTGCAGGTGGGCGGAGTCAGTCATTTCCTGTGTAGGAGCCTCCACACCAGGAGCAGTGGTCGGCTGCGGCTCCTGGGGTCTGTCCCCTGGGCTCCTGGTGGAGGATGGTGCTTGGGCCTCGTCTCATCAGGTCCTGGTGGCAGTTGATTGATTGATTTCAGTCAGACTTTTATTCCTGCAGAAGTTTAGCTAGTTTCACTATCACATCTGAAGCCGAGTGGAACCATGGCCCCAGAGCTGTGAGTGAGGACCATAAGATCTGTCTGGACCCTCTGCTCCGGGGGCCTCTGCTCCAGGGGCCTCTGGACACTGATACTGCAGGTAAAGTCCACTGGGACCAACACGAGAGGTTCAGGTGCCCCCAGTGCAGAGAGAACTTTATTTATTTTATTTATTTATAAAGGGACAGCACTTGTGAACATTTAAAATGTAAATATGCCAAAGATTATAGTCAATGTGGCTAAATTCCATCTTCAGGACAGGAAAGGCACAGCAACAATCACACAAAACCAGCGCAGCAGCACCAGCTCAGTCACTGCACATACATTTCATTTCAGACAATCCACGTCACGAGTCAAAGAGTTAAAGAGTTAAACCAACAATACACCAACAATGTAAAAGTCATTTTGTTAAACATGGTGTTTTAAAGCTTTAGAAAATGCTGCCAGTGTTGTAAGTTCTCGTACATGAGCTGCACTGTGTTCCATGTTTGTCCTGCTCAATAAACAAAACACAACTGTCTAAAAGCTCTAAAGCTCTTTTCCTGAAGGCCACAGTCTTCCCTGGAGCTGCTCTTGTCGTCTGAGCTGAATTTCTTTTCACAAACTCCTCTAGAGAAGGTGGAGCAAGATTATTAAAAACTCTGTTTACCAAAATTAAATCTGCATATTTGATGGCGTTGTCCCAATTAAGAAATTTGTATTTGTCAAGTATTCTGCAATAATAATAATTTGTCCAATACTCTAAGTGCTTTTTTATAAATAGTTTCAGCTAATTTAAGAGTAGTTTTGCTTGTCAGATAATTTAGGAGTGGCAAAATCATTGAATTTAAATACATAATTGCAGAGTTTTGTGTTAGATTATTTCTTTTATGACGAAAATTTGATAAGTTGTATTTGATTTTATTCACTGTTCTTTTAACATGTTGTTTGAACGACTCCCAGATACTTCACTTCACTTTTATTCCAAGCTGCACACATCTGGGTCTGACTGTACAACATCTTCCTGTTTTAAAATAAATAAGACAGGCAGTTGTGGCAGGAGAGTTTTATTAACAGTCATGCCCGTAAAGCTATTTTGAACTGGAATCTCTTTAGCTACTGGAAGCCACTGTAAATCTCAAATAACATTATCATCAACATGAAATAAAACTACAAAGAACGCACTGTACTTCAATTATATACAAATATTACCTTGTCACACAATTGCAAAAATATACAAGTTGTCAATTCATGCAGAAATACAGGAAATCACTATATTTCTCCATTGAGTCAAAAATATGGAACAATATAAGTCACTTAAAAGCAGCAATCTGGGCATCGATACAAAAATGCACAAAAATTACAACATCGTCATTGAACTCTTTAAAATGCATAAACTTTCACAATTTCAGTTTCACGATAAAACGTCTTGAAAAATGCAGCGGTTTTACAAAAATCATGCACGTGTCTCAGTGTTCGTGTGTGCAAAGTTGTATGTGATATGTCTGTAGGTTGTGGAAGTATTTACAAAAAGTTGTGGCGATAGCTTCACAACGTGTCGAATAGTATTAAAGATACACTGTGTAACTTTTCTGGTGGAGGATCAGAAAACCTGCATTCCTACGCCGTGTTATAATGTTACCTCATCGAAAATACCTGGAGTCGTGTTTTGTTTCATTCGCACACGTTTGAGTAACTTTATTATAAGTCTGTTTAAAGCTCAAAATGCTCCGTTTCACCTTGTGATGTCATGAAGGGGTAGTTTTCAAGTGACCGCTCCTTTTCACATTTAGTTAAGTAGAGATGTGCGATTCTGGGGCTGAAATGAACCAAATGATTCTAGTGAAGGAGTGTGGAGTTTGAAAACACAGTGGAGCACTTCCTGTATTACGTCATGACATCACAAGGTGGAACAGAGCGTTTTCAGTTTGAGAGAAGAACTCATAAAAGCCTAAATGTGCAGGTTTGTGTGATAAATATGTGTAAATGAAATGAGTTTTCAAGTTAACCACCCCTTTTGGCTTTAGTTCAGTAGAAACAGGCAAGTCCAAGGCTGAAATGATACAAATGATTCTAGTAAAAGGATTTTAAAGACACGGTGGAGCACTTCCTGTTTCACCACATGACATCACAAGGTGGCACACAGCGTCTGAGAGAAGAACTCAGCCTAAATATGCCGTATTTGCGTGTTAAACATGCAACGCAACTCCAGATTTGTTTGCAATGTAATATGGACTTTTAAAGAAATAAACAAATTAAATGTCGACATAAAGCTACATTTATTATCTACACACATGCAAAATAAAAAAGGCAAAATTATATTATATTATGAGATTATAATATTTAATCCATTTTATTTTGTATATTTTTAGGAAATATTTTTTGAATAATATTTTTTGTTCCATATTAAAATATAGTTTATTACAAAGCATCTTTTTTCTTTTTTTTTAAATTGCAATAATAATATGTTTGTATTTTCCAGTAGGAGGCACTGTTGCGTCACATATCTAAGGTTATATCTGTACTTACATTTGGTTGTGTGGTTGTATTGTTATGTCATGAAGGGGTAGTTTTCAAATTAACCGCTCCTTTTTGGCTTTAGTTCAGTAGAGAAAGGTGTATGGATTTTAAAGACATGGTGGAGCACTTCCTGTTTCACCACATGACATCACAAGGTGGCACACAGCGTCTGAGAGAAGAACTCAGCCTAAATATGCCGGATTTGCGTGTTAAACCTGCGTGAATGAAACAAAACGCAACTCCAGATTTGTTAGCGATGAGGAAAAAACATTATAACAGATCAGAAAATAGCGTAACGTGGGGCCTTTAACTTATCTCCATGGAGACAAGTCAGAGGTCAGATCTGTGGAAAGGCGAGCCCGCTCACAGTAAGAATGCATGCTTTCCGAGGTTTCTTATAAGCAATAAAGGAAAAAAACGATATATAGTATGTTAAATATCAATATTCTAGGCAACAAGCAGCACATCCTTCACCAGAAAAGTGACATAATGCCTCTTTAAGGAAGTTTTTTTGGGTTAAAGCTTGATAGAGGCTTGGGCAAGGCAGTGAGGTGACCCTGGATTTTGGGTTCTTGTTAGAAAATGATCAAAAAGATGATAAAATTGATCGGGTATGGTAGGTCTAAGGCTACAGTTCCACCAAACATGACAGTCAAAAGTCAATGCGCTTTTAAATCTGTGCTGGTTGGAATTATACGGTAGAATTTGGTGAATTTAATGATCGAATATGCATATGACAGGATTTGATGGTTCTCTAATTTCGCCTTGAGTATAATTATCGTAAATACAAATTATAGTTTTACACAAATCAGCGATAAATTGGCAAAAAAAAGCAGAAAAATATGTTGAGAATTATGGGTTTTAGAGAGTCCCATATTGCTTGTTGTAATCGCGAATTCTGTCCAAAATTTCAGCACATTTTACCAATATTTTTTAACAATATTTCAACAAAAGAAATATATTTTATTATATTTGTGTTCTCTGTGCAGATTAGTAGAGTTTCGGCTCTTTATACAATACGGTTTCTAGGTAAAAGTTAAAGAATTCCCGAGCGTAATGTGATGATTTCCAACCAGGAAGTCAAAAAAAATGGCCAAACTAGGAAAAAAAAGTCAAAAGTTTAGTAAAATCTTGTCATAGGCACTTTCTTTCAGTGTCAGATTGTAGATTTGTGGAGCTGGTTTATGGTTAATATCTGTAATTACTGGACCTATCCACACGAAACAAAAACTGGCACCAAGTTCAACGTCTACTCTGTCAACACGAATGAACGATGGTGATTTTTTTTTCACAATAAGGCGAGATTCTTGTCGGCTGGAAGGACCCGATCTCAGTAAACAGTGAGGTCCCTGCCTCCATTTGAACTCATGACATCATTAAATACTCGTAAAGCTACCGATTGGTCTTATAATGTAATCTGCACAGCCACTTCAACACGGACTTGACGAGAACCAGGACTAAACCGGGTCTTTCAAGTCTAAACCGGGTCTAAACTAGCACGCCTTACCGTACCGTCTTATCAAGCAATGTAAACTGCATTAAACAGGTCTAAACCAGGACTAAACCAGGACTAAACCAGGACTAAACCAGGACTAAACCAGGATTTAGCTAAACTGGGGTCTACATTTGACTACTGGATCAATCTCTTAAAGTTGCACTGTGTAACTTTCCCCACTCACAGTAAGAATGGATGGTTTTTTTCAAGACATTTTTAGCAATATTTTTGAATAAATGCAAGACGGAGCGGTTTAAAGCCACACTGCGGGCAATTTAAACCAAAGAATTAGCATCTCCATGGTTACGGACCCCTTTCGGAAAAGTTACACAGTGCAATTTTAAGCCAAAACCTGCTGAGCTGCAAATACTGTAGTTTGAGAACCATCAGAACATGCCCTTATACAGCCTCAGATCTTATGTAGTTTTTAAATGCTCAATAAAATTCTACTTTCTAGATGTAACTCACTGTAGTGTTAAAAGTTTCATCTCGCAAACGTGTCACCTCCGAGCTTAAAAAAAGAAAATTACGCTTCGGTTTTTGCTTCTTATTCAGCTTAAATCATACTAAAAGTGTAAGATGGACGCAGCTTCCGATAAGGCTTTGTACACTTTTAGTATTCAAAAATATTATCTTGACTTGAAGTTATAAGACTGGAAGATCTAGAAGAGCTTTAAAGTAAAAAATACCAAATTAAAAGCGCTGTACCTGATTTTTACTGCCTTAAAAATGTGAAAATGCAGCCCGGTGTTGCATTTTTGCATTCACTGTGATGAGTTTAAGAGCGATTTTCACGACTTTCAGAGACCAGATAACAACTAGCATGCAAACCGCGCACATTCTGACAATAAAACCATTAATAATTAGATGCAGACGGATCACAGTGGACATATTTTGACCGCAAGAGCTGCTTATACAATATATGTGTACTGGTTTGCTCAAATACTGAAAAATCAGGTACAGGCTCTTTAAAGGTGCATTGTGGAACTTTTCTGATGAGAATCCGTCAGTTTTTTTTTTTTACGTTAGAGGTCAGATCTGTGGAGAGGCGACCCCGCTCACAGTCAGAATGCCTTTTTTATGTATTTTTGAGCTATAAAACCACACGTAACTGAATAAATGTAAAGTATAATCCATCAAAAAAAGCAGGTGACGGACTCTCCACCATAAAAGTTACGCAGTGCACCTTTAACATCTGAAGACCATTTGAAATAATAGTTTTCAAAGTGCTTTAGGTCCAGTCAATATTTTAAAAACGCATTAAAAATCGTAGTCCCAGCCTGAGTTATCGTCCGGCGGTGGGTCCTCAGTGTCTTCTGGAAAACTGTCAAAGTTACTGGTGTCAGTTGGAGACGAGACCTGGAAAAATGTGAAATAATTTTTAGCATATGAGGAAAATACATAATAATCATTGCATTTCAAACCATTTCATTTTATATTAAAGATCTTATAATATGCAAAATTTACTCTTGTGAGCTTTAAATTGTGTTTTAATGTTGTTATTTCCTCAAAAACAGACTTGGGGTTGTGTTTTGTTTCATTCACACATGTTTATTGAGTTTATTATTAATCTGTTTGCTCTGTTCTAGGGGTTCTTAACCTTTTTGATGCTCAGGTTTGATTTCTCCAGTGCAGAGTGGGCCCATTAAATACTCAGTGTATAGATTTAACTGATCTCATTTGTATTCAATAATAAATCAAATCCACTCACAGTTTAACAAGCCAACAAGCTAAAACCTGAATAAAATGTAATAAATAATAACATGACATGATAAAATGTGATCACCACGAAGATTTTTATTAAACCTGTATTAACTTTTGCTAATAATTCATGGAAGAAATCAAGCAAGAAAAACTGTAAAGGCTTAAATCGGGCTTATTAATATTAAAGACCACCTTGTGATGTCATGAAGGTTAACAGCGACTCCTTTTACCTTTTGAACCTTATACCTACTGAACAAAATGATCTAAATGATTCTAGTGTATGGAGTTTAAAAACGCAATGGAGCACTTCCTGTATTACCACATGACATCACAAGGTGTAACAGAGCGTTTTCTGTTTGAGAGAAGACTAAATTTGTGGCTTTTGTGTGTTAAACATGAAACAAAACACAACTCCGGGTATGTTTGTAATGAGGAAACAACTTTATAACAGATCAGAAAATATTGTAATAATAAAAGCTACATTTATTATCTACATACATGCAAAATAAATAAGGCAAAATTATATTATATTATGAAATTCTAATATTTAATCCATTTTATTTTGTATATTTTTAGGAATAATTTTTTGTTCCATTTTAAAATATAGTTTATTACAAAGCAGGTTTTTTTCTTTTTTTTAAATTGCAATAATAATGTGTTTGTATTTTCCAGTAGGAGGCACTGTTGCGTCGCATATAAGGTTATCTGTACTTACATTTGGTTGTATGGGAGGAGTTAGCGTTTGCTTCTTGAGACCTTCCCAGTTAAAACCTTCAAACCACCTTCAAACCACAAAAAATATATTAAAAATGTACAATATTATAAAAATAAAAATAAAAATAAAAATA